>JAEQBH010009051.1:0-81124 GCA_016808115.1 Tetrastigma voinierianum | reverse complement strand
TACGGCCCACTTCATCAACCTTCCCGAGGTCTCCGGCTTGTGTAGCACCCGCTTCATTGGGTATTCGTCGACTTCCAACAAGCATGAGCTCAAAATAAGGGCGGGAGCTCTCCGCCGCGACATTACTAACGCCAGATTAATTTCTCCATCCTCGGGTACTCCTCTCGTCCTCAGCCTCTACCGCAATAGTAGACTGATGTCAGACGGCCTTTGTCTCCGACGCGACAACGGTCGAGAAATCTAAACCGCCAAGATATAAGTAGTCTCCTCGCAGGGGCTTACCAGACCGGGGGAGAGCTCAAATACGCCTCAACACCGAGAACGCTCCTCGCAGCTTGTATCCCACTCAAAAGCTTTAAAACTTGAAGAAAGGTTGACATTTATCAACGCCCTCGATACGACCTACAAAGCGTAATCCTCCCCGTCGTACGCCGGACCTCCTTTTATAAGCCGATGGTGGCGCTATCGAGCACCGCCTTTATTTTGTCTCGATTTCACTCAATTCCTGTGTTGTCGACTATGAAACCCGTGAATTTTCCACGACACTTCGAAGGCGCATTTGGTCGGATTTAACTTCATGTTGTATTCAGATCTAGAACGCCTACGATGAGCTGCGGAGCTCCTACGCGGTCAATTTCACCAACACGTCATCTATACACCTCCAAGGTCAAGCTTCTATTTGCTTCCGGAACATCCTCGTTTACCATTCTCCGATAGTAGCTCCTCAAGGTTTCGAGCCTAAAGGGCATCACACGATAAAGCAACAGGTTCCTTGTCCCGTGGACGAACGAGGTCTTTTCGGGTCATCCTGATCCAGCGCCGATTCGCTGTAGCCTGAGAATGCATCTATAAACTAAGGAGTTCATGGTCATCGTGGCATCTACGATGAGGTCGATCTCGCCAAGAAAGGGAAACTATCTTTTCGTAAGACGCCTATTGACGCTCATGAAGTCGACGCAGAGCCGCCACTTCGTCAGCTTGCTTTTTTTACGAAAGACGACGCCGTCAACCACCTGTGATATTCCACCTCTCTAATCGTCGCCCTGAGAAGTTTGCCGACCTCCTTGATCGCTTGCCTTTCTCAGCGCTAAGCTCTTTCGCTTGGATCAAGCCAAGGATGGATCGACGCTTAGCTTATGAGTGATTATCGAGGGGTCAATTCCTTCCATATTCGCCGCTTCCATGGTGACGCCTTTGTTCCGTCTCTCAAATGTAAGAAGGCTTTTTGAGGTCTTCCGTGCTTTGAACCGATGTAGGCGAGGTGTTCAGGTTACCATTCCAATGGTACAGGTCCCAGCTCTTCGTAGGGCTCAGTCGAGTGCTCACTCGTCGCATCTCCAGCCTTGTCTGTATATGTTATCGACCACTCTGCCTACGGCCGAATAACATTCCCGCTACACCGGTCTCTTAGAACCATCCCTTTACCCGCCCCGTGGTAGGAACTCGATCATCATGTGGTAAGTAGAGGGAATCGCCTTCACGGCGTCGCAGAGGGTCTCGCCAACAATATGTTATAAGGCATTCGCAAGGCCTACTACGAGAAATCTTAACGCTGGCTGCCTCGACACGGGGTCTCCTAAAGTGACTAATTTCACTAGATTGAGCCCAACGGCAGCACCTTCTCCCCAGAGAATCCTCGCAGGTGGGTGTTGACTGGTTCTAGTTTCTCCCTTCCGATGCCCATCTTGTCAAAGGCCGATGCGAAGATGATGTTGGCTGAACTCCCATTGTCGACCAGGACCCGGTGGATCGTTTTGTTAGCTACCACCGCTTCTTATTAATGTGCTGATCGTCGTGGGGTGTCGCATCCCTCCGTGTCCGAACTGAGAACGTTATGGTCGTGTCTAGCCTGGGGTTGTTCGATACCGCCACGCATTATCTCTCCCGACCCGATGCTACGCAGATGGCCTCCTAATCCAGTCGGGATTCCCTCCTCGCAAATCCTCCCGAGATCACATGGATTTCCCTTAAGGGTTTTGGTGCTGAGTTGTTGTCAGCCGAGGTGGTGGTGGTGCCTCACGAGTCGGCTTCCACTGAGCCTGAAGCCAGCTATGAAGGTCGAGATATCCACGAATTAAGTATTCTATTTCTTTCTTGAGCTGTATGCAACATCCGTGCGATGCCCGTAATCCCTATGGAATTGGCGCACTGGTGTTATCTCTCGCCTGGTCTCGACCATCCGAGACGCCCACCGTGAATTGCGCCTCGTGTCGCGACCCTCGCGGCAGACCCGCGAGATCGCGGCCATCAAGGGGGTAAACCGAGGTGAATAATGTCACGCTGCTCAGCGAGGTGGACCTAGGCGTTCTCGAGGCTTCCACGCCTTTTTCTGAGACCGCTCCTCCACCTTTCTTCGAGATCTTTCCTGGCCATTCATTCTTTCGTCTGGCCCTCTCGCTTATCAAATCCCGCTTTTCTCTTTATGGGCTAAAAAGCTTCCTTTTTGATATGAGGGCTTCTTCGGCCGTTAATGTACCTTTCCGCTTTAAGGAGCACCCTACCATGGCTGCTCGGGAGGATTCGGATATGGAAAACATCAAGTCTTTGATCGTACTTAATCCAAATGATGAATGCTGTGATAGCTTAACATCTCGCCGGTATATTCACCTTTAGAGACTCCCAAGATTAAACCTCCGACATAAGACCTCGTGCTTCTCACAGCTCCGCTTGATGGTTAGCAACGATAGCCAGGGCTTCTCGTATGCTCCATTCAACGGCTCTATAATTTAACCAAATGTATAGTTCTCCTAATCGAGGAGATTGACGAGGGTGGAAGCTCATTGAACTGCCAAGGTCGGGCCTTTAATGTGATAGCGAAAGTTTCGTGATCGCACATGGTCCCTATACCCATGTGGGCCCCATTTGGATTCTCAAGGAAGTGTCGAGATGATCGACTCGATCTCTGCACCATTGAATGCTTCCTACTACAAGACTCAACTTTGGCTTCTGGGAGAGGGAAGCTGAGCACCTCTACTGTGGAACTATGACTCGCCTTGTTGCACTAGGTGTCCATAGAGCCGCAGCTTATCCGTCACGCCTCATTCCCGATCCGACCTGATCGCTGATCCGAACCGAGTCCGGTGCGAGACCATATACCGGGGACTCCACGACCTGCTCTTTCTGGGAGTCGAACTGGTAATTGCATTATACAAACAATTCTCGTAATAACAAAATCATTTTCATATATAAAAGCAACTACCACTGAGTGGTGCTTGTCCTCAACATCTATATACATATAACAGTCCCATTTACTTATATGTACAATTTTTTTTTCTTTTCTAATACAAATCATCGAGATCGTTAGCTGAGTTAGTTGAGCACCTATCTCTCGAAATGCCCGCTTCCGCCGATGTGGGATGTCCCGTCCTCTATCCTTGTCTTCGTTTGTACCACACGATTGAACACCCGTGCTAAGCTTTACGCTTGTATGGGAACATAAGTACGGACAACCACCAATGGTGACAAACACAAGCTTATACATATGCATATAACTTTATATTAATTTATCATCTTTACATTACTTTCATTACATGTCACATGTTCTCCTCGTCTCTTTGACATATCTCCTATCTATACTTTAATGTATTCTCGTTTTGTCATCTTTACTTATCTCTATCGCTCTTCGCGACTTATGCATTTCTATCATGTATTCATAGCATATTCCATCTATTCATTAGGTATGTCTATTATAAATTCATATCACATTACCTATGCTGTGCATGTCATATTCTTATACATATATGACTTTCATGATTATATACTATACCATTTGTTATGTTCTATTTGCATATACCGTTATCATGTACTGTCATCATGTACTAATTTCATATACTGTATTCATGTACTGTTTCATGTACTATTTTCATATACTGTATTCATGTACTATTTTCATATATTGTTTTCCTGTTATACTTTTCATATTACTTTCTCTTTCATGTATTGTACTTGTTCATATACTTTTCGTGTCATTGACACTTTGCTTCAGACTTGTATACTTGTCATACTATTATCGTGATAAATAGCTATGCTTCTCATATCGTGTCATATATTCTCTACATTTCATTTGTTTTATGTTTCATGCCCGCATAAACCTTTAGAAGTGGATACAAAGGAAACCATGAGGGCCCGAAGGCGCTTATACTACCGGTGATAAACATTGTCCATGAGGGCTCATGCTTATGCTCATCAGATGAAATGTTGGTCCATGAGGGCCCCGAAGACGCTATACTTACTCGGTAGATGAAACAAAGGTCCATGAGGACCAAGGTGCTGTGCGACCCTTTTCTGGCCACCGTGATCCAAACGGGATCTATGCCACTCCACGCCCACGGCTTCCTTCGACACCCAGATATGTATGTCAGCAGACTTATTCTTCCTATCAAAGTACGCTTATCTATCCCTCTACTTGTGCTCTAAGGCATAATCCATTTTATTCATGTTCGCATATCTCATTACCGAATCATTATTATTGGCCCCAGAATCATATGTGAGATATATACAATCATTTATTCTTAACTTCAGATTTTCATATTCCTATACTTGTCATATACCCATGCTTATATATGTTCCATACATATAATTTACACAGGCATATGCAATATATACTATCATTACTTTAATTTGTATTCGTTCTCATATCTGTAGCTTCATATCACCATTCTCCTATTTCTTTCTTTACAATACATGTATATCATTTCATATATGTCTATTCCATATCGCATTTCGTCTATGTTTAAAGTATTCATATTCCATCTCTTCACTCTTGTATTCATCATGTTCTATCATATTTTCTATCTCATATATTAGCTTCATAAGATTTGCATATAACCTATCATCATGCATGCATTTACTCATTCTTATATTCATACATGCTTATTATTCGTGGGTACTGCATTTCATTCCTCATAACATCTTATATCTTGTTAACTTATATTTTCATGTACTTTATTAGATCATTCTATCTCCGCGTAGGAGTTACGTAACTTATACTCATACAGAGGTACTTATACATGTAATTTCTGTACTTTTATCTATCTTATACTTGTATCTATCTTATCTTATGCATGATATACCTATGATTATCATATCTCGCTAATGCTTTCTCCTTATTTCCGGACTCAATATTAGTTCCACTTTTATCATACTATGTATGGTCTGTGTATTTCTCCTGACTCAATGGGCTTTCCATAGAGTTCAAGAACACCCGAACTCCAGAGTTCCTGACGAAGGAGTTATGACCTTCCGAAGTCAGGAGGTCAAACGCATTTCCAAATCCCGAATCGGACGAGCCGACCGACCTGGACGAGCTCGATCTATCACCTCGGTCCGACACACCCAATATCCTCCTCATGCATAACAATGCATTCTTGACCTCAATGGGCTTTCCATAGAGTCCAAAGAACACCGAACCCTGAGTTCTGACGAAGGAGTTATGACCTTCCGAAGTCGAGGTCAAACGTAATCAAATCCTCGAATCGACGAGCTGACCCGACCTGACGAGCTCAATCTATCACCTCGGTTTGACACATCCTCCTCAGGCATATCAATGTATTCTCTTGACTCAATGGGCTTTCCATAGAGTCCAAGAACACCGACCGAGTTCGAACGTAAGGAGATATGACATTCAAGTCGAGGTCATGCGTATCAACCCGCACGAGCTAACTTGAACTGACTAGGCCGAGCCTCACAGACGAGCTCGGTCTCGACACCTCGGTCTGACACCCCTGGCCTGACACCCAATATTCTCCTCAGAATATGGATGGGATTCTTTCGACTCTATGGGCTTCCATAGAGTCCAAGAACACCCAAATCTGGAGTTCTGACGAGAAGATATGACCTTCCGAAGCCGAGGTCACATCGAGTCAACCCACTCCGGGCCGACCAACCGGACAAGCCGAGCTCTACAGACGAAATGAGCTCTTCTTGATGACGAGCCGAGCTCTTCGTGACGTCGAGCCTTCCAGACGAGCTGAGTTTCACATGACGAGGTCACGACCTTCACATGAGGTCTCTGGTCACCTCGCGTATGAGACTGGGCCGACCTCTATCGACCTTCTCGTTGCATGAGGTCTCGTCGACCTCTCGGCCGCATGAGGTCTCGCTCGACTCCGCCGGACGACCTCAATGGCTTCTAATCTCTCCCCATTTTGACTATTCGTATAAAAATATCATAACTTGGTCTACAGGGGTCCGACTGAGAAATTCAAAGCCTAACATCAAGTTCATCGATGTGGCTACAATTTCCCGTAAGAACTTACATCGCTAAATTCTCTTTATTTCTAACCCAAACCTGTTCTAAAGTCCCATTAGTCAATTCGAATCGACAACCGACTCGACCAGATGAATAGCCGACTTTAAATGGTTCATAACTTGCATACAAGAGGTCCAAATTGAGAAATTGTAATCCTAACATCAATTTCATTGATGTGGCTACAATTTACTGTGATGACGCACTTCCAAATTTCTTATTTCTAACCCAAAAACTTGTTCTGTCCGTTATCGCATATGATCGAAAATCTGGGAATTTTCTGGGTTCAACCTTCAGAATCAGACTCACCAAAACACATACCCAGGAGCCTTAGAGCTCTTTCTCAACTCCAACCTTCACGAAATGAGTTTAGAGATCCCAAACCCAAAACCGTACACACGATAGGGAAGTTCTAAACCATGTATCTAAACCTGGCTTCATCAAAACTAGACTTCCATACAACCCAAGACATTTATCCATACACCCATAGTTTTCATATAAATATTCCTGGCCCATAATTAAGTGATCTCTTTCTTTTCCTTCTTCTTTCTTTTCTCTTCTTCTTCTTCTTCCTCCTTTTCTTCTCTTCTCTCTATCTCCGCTTGCTCTCTCTCTTTTTTTTCATTCCCAAACACCAAAAAAATAAAGATATTTATTTCATTTTTATCTTATTCGATCTTATCCCCTTTTATTCATTCCTTCAGGAGTGAACTTCCTCCCTTTCCTTTCAAGCCCACTTGTCTCTTCACAATTTTCTTCTTTATTTTATTCTAATATCTTCTTTGTTACTCTTGGCCCTTCAATTCTCTATTACTTTAATTTATTTCTGAAATAAATATATTTCTACTTTTATTATACCCTAAACATGTCCGAAAACTGCTATGGTATATTTCGGGGTGTTACATTGTCCCTTCACAACTTCCTTCACGCCGATCGAAGTTCCCGCTCGAGGCCTCTCGGGAACCTCCTGTCTAATGATCGTCTCTCCACCCCTTGCTGAGGAGGTCGTAGTTCCTCGTTCCCGACGTGCCTGTCGGGTGTTGCTTCGTTGTCTCCTCTCCGTGTTAAGGGTCCGCGGCCCCTGCCAGCTAGATTCGCTTCCGCTTCGCACTTAGGTGTCCTGCGTGGTCATTCTTCGTGACGTGGGCGCGTTACGACCTCTCGAATTTGTTTCGTGCCTCCCGTGATCGCCAGATCCGCCGGGTGAGTTGTTCTAATTCTCCTATCAAGTGCTGGCTGGTGAGGCGGAGCTTCCACTCGCCCGCGGCTCAAGGCCACTTCTAACGTGGTCAGGGCCTGGCGGTTCATGCTGCCTAGCCGTTATGCATCCTCGGGGGATCGCTGGCCCCGCTTGTATTCCGAGTCGAGCAATGCATCGCGAATCGAAAGTGATCAATTTCCACGGTAGCGAACTCGCTGCTCCTACGCATTCCGCGCTAAATCGATGATGCCTTTTTCAACCTAGCGCCGGAGCTGCCTGCCTGGATCAGATCACGGGCTGACCGGCTCATGTGCTAAGTGTCAAGCCAAGCCTCCCTGCAGAAAACAAGAAAGAAGAAGGGCCGGTGAGGGCTTCGCCCGTGGCCGCTCCGATGCCTAAGTCAGTTCCTCCCTGAGAGAAATATGGACTGCTTAGAGGGCTAATGTGTTATGACCTTTCAATCACGTAAGGACCTGCTATTTATAGCTATGTTTTCCCAATCGATGGTGGTAAGGATTCTTCTTATCGATGGACGATTTTCTTTCCTTATCGTTGTCGACAATAAGGATAATTGAGAAACAAATATTAAGAATTATCCTACTTCCTTATTGACGTGATTTATTTGATGGCTGTGATAAACATTTATTAGGAATTATCCTACTTCCTTTATTGGTGATTTAGTCCGGGATTATGCACTGTGGCCCTTCCACTACTCCGTGTTATCTACCGTCGTAGCTGACCGGGTTTTCAAGCCAATGCGCCTGTGGGTTTGGGTTTTATTGGGCTTGCCTCTTCTTTAGGCCTAACGAGTGGGCCTGTGCGCCTATTTTTCAAACCCTATCACAAACCAAGGTTAGTTCCAATAATTTCAAAAATATTTGATAATTTAACAAATAGCTTGATAAAAAATAAAATAAACTTTAATTACAATCTTAGTAAACCTTAGATATTTATATATGTGTTAGGTACAACCTCTGGTCTATTGAGATTGTACTAAGGTTTATGCCAATCTATCATAAATTTTATTTTTTTTATCAAATATTTTTAAAATTAGGCAATGTAGCCTCGTTTCATCTTTGCCCTCTTTCACTCAAGTACAAATCAATCTACTCGTATCAAAAATGATTTTCTAAAATGATAAATGCTTTTTTTTTATACCATAAGATATTAATAAAAAAATGTCTTTAAGTTATACACATCTAAATTAACCCTTATACCAGTAAAAAATCATAAAATAATAAAGTTATATCATAAAACTTCTGATTTGAACCTCTAAACTATTGGTTAATTTAAAAGAAACCCAACAATCACTATGATGGTAAAAAATGATAAATGTTGAAGTTAAAAAAGAAGATAAATGTTATTTTCAAGATAAAAATTATGATCCTTCTTATGACTAGGGTTTGCTCATAAATAGAGGGAGAAGCCCTACCGTCATCGAGAAGCTGCATCACACGTTCCCTCGGCGACTGTTTGTTCATAAATCCACCATGAGAGCTAAGGTACTAAACTCAATTATTCACTGCCATACTACATTCGCCCGCTCATCTGACGCCTGCCTACTCTCCTCCCAGTGCACTGACCGTTTGTGAGGGCTAATGTTTGCTGCATCTTCACCGATAAGTGACCTCGTTATTTAGCGTATGTTTTTCCCAATTTGATGGAAGTGTAAGGATTATTTCTTATTGGATTGACGATTTTCTTCCTTATCGCTGTCGATTAATAAGGGATAATTTGGAAACAAAGTATTAAGAATTATCCTACTTCCTTATTGATGAGATTTGGTTTGGATTTCATAAGATAAACATTTATTAATTATCCTACTTCCTTTATTAAGTAGATACCGATTCGCAGACGTGGGCCTTCCACTACCCGTTATCTGGCCACACAACTGATCGGGCTTTCGCTTTTACCGGCGCCGTGGGTTTGGTGTCGATTACCATTTTTCGTCTAACGAAATGACTAAAGGCACTTATTTTTCAAACCATATCACAAACAAAGGTTAATTCCAATAATTTCAAAAATATTTGATAAATTTAACAAAATATTTGAAAAAAAAAAATAAACTTTAATTACAATCTTAGTAAACCTTATATATTTATATATGTGTTAGGTACAACCTCTGGTCTATTGAGATTGTACTAAGGTTTATGCCAATCTATCATAAATTTTATTTTTTTTATCAAATATTTTTAAAATTAGGCAATGTAGCCTTGGTTTCATCTTTTGCCCTCTTTCACCTTGAAGTACAAATCAATCTACTCAGAATAAAAAAATGATTTTCTAAAAATGATAAATGTTTCTTTATACCATAAGATATTATGAATATAAAAAAAAATGTCTTTGTTATACACATCTAAATTAACCTTATACTTAGAAAAAAATCATAAAATAATAAAGCTATATCATAAAACTTCCTGATTTGAACTCAACCATTGGTTAATTTAAAGAAACCCAACCATCCTACTCATGATGGTAAAAAATGATAAATGTTGGTTAAAAAGAAGATAAATGTTATATTTTCTCAAGACAAAAATTGCGGATCCTTCTATGACTAGGTTTGCTCATAAATGTAGGAGAAGCCCCTGCTTGCCGCGAGAAGCCGCGATCACACGTTCCTAGCGATCAAGCTTGTTCATAAATCCAATTATGAGAGCTAAGGTACTAAGCTCAATTATTCACCGCCATATTCACATTCCGCCTCGTGGTCAGCCCGATGCCTGGCTTCATTCCTCCTTAGAGAAGATGGACCGCTTGTAGGGCTAATGTGTTGCGTATCTTTCAATCGATGGGGTGACCTCGTTATTTATAGCGCATGTTTTCCCAATTTGATGGTGGTAAGGATTATTTCTTATTGATCGACGATTTTCTTTTCCTTTTTTATCAAGTCATATTAATACATAATTTAAAACAGTTTATTGCTAATTATCGTATTTCCTTATTGATGAGATTTGGTTTGATTTACAGGATAAACATTTATTAGAATTATTCTACTTCCTTTATTGGTGAGATTTGGCCCCATTCATATAATGCAGCTTCCACTACTCCGTGTTATCTACTGCTGGGGCGAGCTGACCGGGCTTTCTGCTTTGGGTTGGCGCCAGGGGCTCTGAGTGTTTATCACTAAGATTCTCAGGTCACGAGCTACCGCGCCTATTTTTCAAAACCCTATCACAAACCAAGGTTAATTCCAATAATTTCAAAATATTTGATATTTAATCAAAATATTTGATAAAAAATAAATAAACTTTAATTACAATCTAAGAAACCTTAGATATTTATATGTTAGGTACAACCTCTGGTCTATTGAGATTGTACTAAGGTTTATGCCAATCTATCATAAATTTTATTTTTTTTATCAAATATTTTTAAAATTAAAAGAATCAGAAATTCCTTGGTTTCATCTTTGCCCTTTTCACCTTGAAGTACAAATCAATCTACTCAGAATAAAAATGATTTCTAAAAATGATAAATGCTTTTTTATACCATAAGATACAGCTATGAATAAAAAAATGTCTTTAAGTTATACACATCTAAATTAACCCTTATACTAGTAAAAAAAAATCATAAAAATAATAAAGTTATATCATAAAACTTCTTGGATTTGAACTCGAAACGATTGGTTAATTTAAAAGAAACCCAACAATCTCACTATGATGGTAAAAAAAATGATAAATGTTGAAGTTAAAAAAAAGAAGATAAATGTTATATTTTCTCCTGCATGCACCCCGATCCTTCTATGACTAGGTTTGCTCATAAATAGAGGGAGAAGCCCCGCCGTCGCCGAGAAGCCAGTGATCACACGTTCCCCACACTATTTGTCTACAATCCACCATGAGAGCTAAGGCGTACTAAGCTCAATTATTCACCGCCATACTACATTCGTCGCGCCGTCCGACGCCTGCCCAATTCCCTCCACAGAGAAAAGACGGACTCCGCTTAGAGAGCCTAACGCTACGTATCTTCACCACGCGACTCGTTATTTATACAGATGCTTTTCCCCACTCACTAAGTAGAAAGATTATTTCTTATTGGAACACGATTTTCTTCCCATCGTTGTCGATTAATAAGGGATAATCGGGAACAGCTTATTAAGAATCATCGCATTCTCCCTTATCAATAGATTTATTGATTATTGTGATAAACATTTATTGTGAATTATCCTACTCCTTTATCATGTAGATGCACATTTTTAATCGAATTTTCCACTACTGTATATCTACATTGTGGGGCAGAATGACCTGGATTTAAGCTGTGGTCAAGCGCCAGGGTTTGGGTGTTTTATCATTCATTCTTTGTCCTAACGAGCTGCGGCCTCAGACCTATTTTTCTCGTAATTCCCATCACAAACCAAGGTTAATTCCAATACTTCCTCAAAATATTTGATAAATTTAACAAAATATTTGATAAAAAATAAAATAAACTTTTAATTACAATCTTAGTAAACCTTAGATATTTATATACGTGTTATGCAGACAACTCGTCTATCGAGATCGTACTAAGGTTTACGCCAATCTATCATAAATTTTATTTTTTTATCAAATATTTTAAAATTGTACAATGTACTTAAGCTTCATCTTTTTGCCCTCTTTCACCTTGAAGTACAAATCAATCTACTCAGAATAAAAAAATGATTTTCTAAAAAATGATAAATGTTTTTTTTTATACCATAAGATATTATGAATAAAAAAAATGTCTTTAAGTTATACACATCTAAATTAACCCTTATACCAGTAAAAAAAAATCATAAAAATAATAAAGTTATATCATAAAACTTCCTGATTCAATCGAAACGATTTGCTAATTTAAAAGAAACACTATGATGGTAAAAATGATAAATGTGAGTTAAAAGAAGATAAATGTTATATTTTCTCAGTCTGTACAAAAATTCTGATCCTTCTTATGACTAGGGTTTGCTCATAAATAGAGGGAGAAGCCCCGCCGTCGCCCAGAAGCCGCATCACACGTTCCCTCGGCGACTGTTTGTTCATAAATCCACCATGAGAGCTAAGGTACTAAGCTCAATTATTCACTGCCATACTACATTTTGATTTCAATTCGATTCTGAGTGGATTGATTTGTGCATTTTACAGTGGAAGAAGAAGCGGATGAGGAGATTGAAGCGAAAGCGCCGAAAGATGAGGCAGAGATCCAAGTAGTTTCTTCTCGTTGGCGTTTCCGTCTCCTTTGATTTCCTTTTTTTTTTTTTTTTTTTTGTTTCTCTTGAAAGCATCATTCGTAATGGTGCTCTTCTGGATGTTTAATACATTTTTTAGATTTAATTTATCCGGATCTTCAGTTGGAAAATTTGATTTTCGTCGAACACTATCTACATTGCAGCTATGCATTTGGAGGAATCGGCAATGCTAAAGAAATTAAGGTTATATTCTATCATTTCACGCACAGCCACACTTGATGAATGCATACTGCATGTAGTATATAGTCTGAAAGAACGCACCATCTAAATAATTGCTTGTGTGCCAATTTGTACTACTGGCCTTTTTTCTTCTTTTTAGGTGAGCAAGGAAATGAGGTATATTACGAAGCTCTCTAACAAAACTACTTTATAGAAAGGATGAAAACATCCTCATCCTCATCCCACGCAGTCAATTAGATCAACTAATGTGAAGGATTTGAGCTTGTTGGCCCTTGAGCGAAGAGTTGTTGGCTGAAATATTTAAAGCCTATTTTCTTGGTTTTTAATTTAGAATTATGGTGCATTAACTATCTGTTTTGAGACTGCCTGGAGTTAACGAAATTTATTTAGATATTAATTTATTTAAAATTTTATTTTTTTAATTTTTTTACGTTAAATAGATCCCAGGAATTGATGAGTGGATTGATGCCTCATGTTATAGGGTCACATCTCTGAGAGTTCTGTGTATGGGTTTGCGAAAGAGGACTAAGGAAGGATCTTACAAACATGATTGAAAAGAGAACCACATTGTTCCTAAACTAATATTTGATATATGCCTTGGAAAATCAAGTTTATAATAGAAGAAACTTATGTGGACTTCCACCAATACATTCAAACTCAGGAAACTTGATAAGCTAGTTCGTGAAAGTTCTTGTACCAAGTAGCATTCCCAGCACCCCCTGACTCTGTTAATTCCATGCTGTTGTTTGTTACTGACTGTACAACCCTTCGCTCCTTCAAATGCCTGCATTGTATCTACATCAAAACCACCTGCAAACTGAAAAGCTTTGACGGTTAGTAAAGGAAGCGGAAGGAATGGTATGTTCTAGGGAGTTCAAAGTTACCTGGTGAACTCGATAAGCAAATCGAACACCTTGAAGCATGAGATTGTCTTCCTTTGAACACTCAGTAGACTGCATTTCTTTAATTATCCTTTTCATGTATTTCTTGGCCAGCTTTGTGGAACTTATTTTGATCTGAAGATAGGAACAGGATTAGCACTTATACTCATTTCCTGATACTTTAGGTGTCACTGCAGAATTGAATGGTTTCAACTATTCATATCATAGGAATTCACACTAGACAATTTCAGTTTTGATCATATAGCTAGCAAGCATATTCTGTAATTATGTGAACTCCTTTACTTGACTATTAGGTTTTATTCCTTACTTCGCTTTTTGTTTACCAAGTTTAATCTGTAGGCTTTTTATATAGTGATCTAAGTGGTTAGGATATCATCGATAGGTGGCTTCTAATCCCTTTGGAGCATTTTTGTCCAATGAAAAGTGGAAAATTATGGCTTCTTTCACAAAATGTGCAAAATTTTACTTTGTAAAGGTCCTATTGGGATTAATATCAATTGTAGTTAAGCATTCAATGGCTTGTAAGCCATACATATCAGGGAAACCTACATGCTTTATGGTAAAGCCTCAGCACTGTGCTACCTACCTGACTGATCAAATCCTGTGTTCAGCATCCATTCTAAGGGATCTGGAATTCCTTGTACTCTTGCTTGCTCCATCTCTCACTCTTTCCATAAAGTTAGCAATACTTTTTCCAATCTGCAAATATGGAATGATCATGTAATTAATTATTTTACTGTAAAGATAGTATTGGAGTTAATATATCCTATTTTATACTTGCTCGCCTGTCTTGCAATGCTTGGATCCTTCTGAGATGATTGGGTCAAAGGCTGTTTTGCCATTCTAAAGGATGAGACTTCAGCTTCTAGGTTCTTCAGGTCATTTGGTAGCTGAAAGCAGCTTCCTGCAGTGCATCTGCTTTTCTCTTCTGGCCACTTAGGAAAATGCTTTAACACTGCACGTTCATCAACTAGGGTAGTGATAGTTCCTGATCCAGCCATTTCACAAATGCTCAACATCTATAAATCTCACTAAAGCTGCAGCCTCCACCTCTCTTGCTAATGAATTGATGAAATTTCCTTTTGTGTTTCTGCACATCAGATTTTATCTTGCCAGTTAATATGTAAGGGTTAGCTATAGAATTTTCTTTTCATTGAATAGCTGAAAGTGAAGAATAAGCACATACTTTACAGCCAGTTTTAAGATGACTTGAGCGGTTCTCAATTTCTCCAATCATGTTCCTAGAATTTCCTACTGTTGGGATCCCTCCTGGATTGGCTCTTTCCACCTGGGGCTCTCTCCTTGTAAGAGAACGGTAGAACTCCATCACCTCTGGTACACGTCGCACTGCTTTTGACCCAGCCAGCAGTTTTGATGGAAGCGGAGGTGGCCTTGGTGGTGCTGGTGCTAATGGCACTTTGTTGCCATTTACTTCCTTGAGAGAAGGCGAAGTGACACTGGTAGGCCTTGGTGGAGGTTTCGGTATTCTTGCTGGTTTTTCCTTTCTGGGTGCAGTTCTGGGAATCTGCCTTGGACACAAATTTTCCACGCTTGATTTTGCTCTGGGTGTTCTAACTGCAATTGTTGGTTTCTGTTGTTTGGTGTCTGTATTACTATTGTCGAAAGAATTCTGTAACTTCTTCCATAGCATGGATTTCCTCTCATTATCATGTGCTTTGAGAGAACTTATCTGTGCTTTAAGACGCCCCACTTCTTGTTTCAGTTCTTGATTCTCTTTCTCCAGAGCACTGTTTCTTGCCAGTGATGCTTCCAGTTCTTTACTGAGTGAAGGAGATGCCTGAGTCATCATCAGCCTTTTGGCATTCTCCTGCCTTCTTCTGCCCTGTAGAACTATTCTCAGTGGGAATGAAACAAATAGAAAAAAAGGGTTTATATATAACTTTAGGATCTGTCACCTTTTATGCATGTTCTTTCTTATGAAGCAAGGTATGCTCACCAGAACTGGAGGAGTGATGCTCAAGAGAATGCCCCTGAAGATGTCGGTAATGGCTGTTTGAATACACTTGTGAAGTTTTATCATCAAGGATGCTTTTGACATTGCTAATGTTGTTCTCCCCCGTGTTCAATTTTGCCCCCTTTTTAAATTTGCTGTGTAGGTGAGAGATCTCATGTGACCTTAATGGCAAGAACTCTTTTGAAGTTTGGTAGCTGTTCAAAGAACCCAGTTAGTACCACAACCCTCTGGTCACCCCATCAGTGCCCTTTTTGAATTTCCATTTATATGAATCATATCAAATCATTGATTCTTCAAATCCTGATTGACACGATTATCAGCCTTAAGGCTAACATCCTGTTTCTACCTATATATTTTATATGCACTTAATGATCTAGCCTGGAGCAGCAAATGGATTCTGACTGATTGCAACTCCTTAACTGTCCCATGTGCAGAACCTTTGTTAAAATCACTGATTTCCGCGTTAATGGGATGTGGATTTATTAGAGATGTCCCTTAGTTGACACCAGTGAAGACTCAGTATGGTTCTTAATGGTATTCAAATGCATTTGCTATTCTTCGCTTGTGAAGCAATTGAAATAAAAGGTGATAAAGAGGGGGGGAAAACAGTGGAAAAATTAAAGAAAAAGGAAAAGCCATGATTTTTACACCCCACCAGAATATGATCCTCATTTTGTATTTTTCCTTTTTTAACTTTCTTTTCCCTTTTCTCTTTTTTGAATCGGAAGAGATGGTATGTTTAAAGGTTCACATCTTCAGGACCAAATTAATCGGCCTAGTCTCAATGTAGATGTGAGTGTTACATCAGTTCTTCTATCTGATCATTTTCTGTTGCTACTTGCTATAATTTTTTTTTTCAATATTTTCATCTTGTGAAAAATAAAAAACTTAATAAAAAAAATAAAGAGGAAAATGGGAGAGGGAAGACAGGTGGTGGAGTTTTGTTTTTTATGGTGGTTGAACCAACAGATTTTGGTGAAGAATCTCAGCAAGTTATTGCTATGTAACTCCAACTCTCAAAGACTTGGAAAAAGAAACCTACATTTACTAGGGGGTCATGAAAATACATCTCTTTGGAACTTTTAAAGTTCATATTCTTAACCTCGTTGTCAAGATAACAAGAAAAGTGACTTAAATTACAGTACTGACACACATTTGCCAATAGATTCATCCTCTTTCTGGGGACCATGCCTATCCCTGGTTCTAATCTTAAGGCCGATTGTCACGGAATTACATTATTGAAATGTGCCTTCCCAAGACCATGTGGGAAGTTGAGTGCATCTCAAAATTGGTCAAAAAGATATCTTTGCTCATCCTGTCTTTGAATCCTACTTGTCCTGAAGCTTCCTTAAGTTCATAGCTGTGACAATGGAGGTAGCTGCTGCCCATGATCGAATACTGAAAAGGTCTGAAACGAGATGCAAATGTCTTCAGCTCTTTGCCTATGAACCCTTTGTGAATTAGGTAATGCAAGCAGTAATTATGCATGTGAATTTGTCAAGTTCTATGTTGATCTTATACAACTACTGGGATGAAATGGAGTGATGTGAGGATTTGAACATTTAGGGACCACATAATTCACAGCTAAAAGATGGCCCATGTTAAGATCTCGTGGACCGGGCTGTATAATTGAGTACAGAACATAGGCCCTTGATATGCACAGCAAGACGGTGAATATGGCTGGTCCAATTATTTTGCCAATCAAAGATTCTTTGTTTTTAATCGTGAATTTCGCCAATGATGCCATGATTCTACTAACTTATTGCTCAAGCTTAATAACAAACCTTCAAATTGCCTAAAAGCGATTCGAACCAACGAACACGTGATAAACCTCAAGCCTTAGACCAATTGAGTTGCCCCTCATGTAGAATTCATATATTTTGTTGGACACCAAACGTCCATGAAATTGTGTGCTTGGTGTGGGTTATTAGATTTATAGCTTGGAAACAAGCTGGCCTAGCCCATATAGGCTTAGCCTATTAGCGTCGTGGTCCAAAAATGGCCAGCGCTTAATTCAACCCACTTTTAATCAGCCGCCGATAGTCCATTCGACTTCATGACCATGTGAATGAGCTCAAACATTAAAAATAAAATATTAATAAGTAAAAATTACAAATTTTATATTTTGTAAAATAAAAAGTTTCTAAATACTTATAGCTTATTCCATGCTCTAAAAGATTGTATAAAATAAATTATTTTAATTATATTTATTGTTGTAAATGAACACTTATTTACATGTGGTGAATGACCACATAAAACTCATTCATTTAAGGTGCATGAATTCTCATTACTTTCACATTCAGTTTATAAATCATGCATTTTGTAATTACCTTTAAGTACTCACTTTAATGAGTAGTACTAAAGGTCAAGATGAGAGTTTATAAAAGGTCTTCTCCATCATTTGTAAGAGCTTATCTTTCCTTTTAGTTTAAGTTTTCTTTCTTTTCTTCATTTTTCTTTAATTATATATATAGAGAGAGAGAGTGACACTCCTTTCAGCTTAGTATTTTATCACAATTATTTATAAATACATTATCAACATGATTATGTCTAACAAAGGTAAAATTATATTATTATCATTTTTTTTGTCATATATTAAAAGTTTACCAAAATGTCAAATCTAACAAAACTTGAGTTTGTGACACTTGATATTTATGGTAAAAATTATCTATCATGGATTCTTAATGCTGAAATACATCTAACTTCCATGAATCTTGGAGAAACAATAAAGAAGGAATTGAAGAAATTCCTAACAGACTACAGAAAGACTAATTTTCCTTAGGCATCGCCTCCACGGATCTAAAAAATGAGTATCTTATCAGAAAAGATCTTTTCACTCTATGGAATAACTTGAAGGATGTGATTTGACTACCAAAAATGGTGAATTTACTAAAGTCGCCATGACCGGATGCACCTATAATGCAAGATTTTAAAATCACAATAGTATAACTGCTTTCATTTAAAATAAGCTTCGTAGATTGAAGCTATGCAGAGAAAAAAAAAAATCACGAATGAAGACATGCTAGAAAAACGCTCCTTAACGTTTTCACGCCTCTAATGTGCTTCTCTTTGCCAAACAAAGAATATAGAGAGCGTAGATTTACTAAGTATTCGTAGTTAATATTATGTCTTCAATAGCCGAACAAAATAATTGCCTTGACAAAAAAAAATCATCGCCCGCCCAATTGATCCCGAACCATTCTCAGTGCTTAATGTAATATCGCCCTAAACCTACGGGTACTTTATTACTTCATTTAGTCGTGGTCGTGGTCATTGGTAGAATTCTTATTAATCATAATAATCATCCTTCTAACCCCTTCAAAAGGAAAGACCCATTTCCGCCAAAAGGTAATAATGGTGAGACAAAACAAGAAAATAGAGAAAATGTACATAAAAAACCCTTCAAGGCTCATGAAGAGACTTGATATAGATGCGAAATGGAAAGACATTGGTCTTGTACTTGTCGTACGACCAAACATTTGGTAAATCTATATCAAGCATCATTAAAGGATAAAGGAAAAATGGTAGAAACTAATTTTGCTGATGGAAATAGGCTGAACCTATCTTATTTTGATATGGACTTTTTTGAAGGTCCTAGGGATAATTTCAATTGCTTAACAAATGATGAAAATGTAAATATTAAATAATTCTATGTATGTTATTGTGAGTTAATAAGAATATCATCTTGTTATTTATATTTTTATCTTTATCTAAAGTTATGTATTATTGAATTTCAAGATGAATGATGATGATATATGTCTTGCTGATTACGCAACCACGCATACAATCCTTCGAGAGAAAAAATATTTTTTAAATTTAATAGTAACAAATGCTAGTGTAAGTGCCATATCCGGCACATTATATTTAAATTGGTAGCTCCTAAGAACAAATATAATGTTACCAAATGAAAGTAGATTTCATATTAATGATGCATTATATTCTAGAAAATCAACAAGAAATTTGCTTAGTTTTAAAGATATTAGCAAAAATTGATATCACATTGAAACTATGAATGAAGGTAATAAAGAAAGTTTATATATTACCTCTATAATTTATGGGAAAAAGATCGTCATGGAAAGTTCTCCTAATCTTCTCCTCTCTGTTATATCAGACCATAAAGCCAATTGAGTCATATGTTGTAATTAACCAGAAGTTCAATGACCCAAATATTTTTACTCTTTGGCATAATAGGCTAGGTCACCTTGGATCTTCAATGATGCGACGAATCATAGAACAATCACATGGACATCCATTAAAGAACCATAAGATTATTTTACCAAATGATTTTCGCGAATTTCTGCTCATACAGAGCACAATGTAATTCATCATTTAATGTAAAATCACGCCTGAATCATCGCTTTTTTGTAGTGCCACCATGTGGACATATGTGGACCTCTTTCTCATCCACCCATGCACCTCTCTCTTCATCCATCATGTGGACCTTTCGTTATTTTATGGTCCTAATAGATGCCTACACTAGATGGTCACATGCATATCTTCTTTCTATAAGAAATGTTGCATTTGCTAGGCCTTTGCACAAATGACCAAATTTAAGAGCACAATATCTCGACATTCAATCAAGACACAAGAGACTGATATGCCGGTGAATTTGCTTCACAAATTCTTAATGACTATTGTATGTCAATTGGGATAAATATTAAGCATCTTGTTGCTCATGTTCATACCCAAAATGGTTTAGCGGAGTCTTTGATCGTGCCTTTCACTGTTAGCTAGATCATTGGGTCGATGAAAGACCAAATTGCCAACATCTACCGGGGACATGTTGTTATGCATGTCGTAGTCTAATAAGAATTGTGCCAACATCTTACCATGAGTACTCCCCTTACTAAATTTGTACCGGGAAAACAAATCCAACATTTCTCACTTATGAGTTCGTTATGCAATCCATACCAATTGCACCCCACAACGTACTAAAATGGGTCTGCCAACGATACTTTGGGATTTATGTAGGTTTTGATTCGCCGTCCATCATAAGGTACCTTGAACCCTTAACAGGAGATGTTTTTAGAGCCGTATTTGCGCATTGTCATTTTAATGAAACTGCATTTTAATTATTAGGAGTAAAAGCTCGATTCCGTACACGACGAAATTACTTGGAATGCATCCACATTATTTCATTTTGATCATCGTATTAAATCAATGTGAACTAGAAGTTCAAATGATCATTCATTTACATAATTCGCAAATCAATTCTACTGTATGCATTTGTTGATTTAAAGTCACATATCTCTACGCAAATCCTGAAGATTTGACACGTCCTTGAAGGACAATTAACAAATGAGTCTAAAATACGCCAGCTGGCTGGGAGACCATCGTTCAAAAGATACGACACTCCCTAAAAGGAGAACACAAATGAGAATTGATACCCCTAAAGAGGTACATGATAAAAAAAAAAAGGGCCCCTGTAGAGGCATTTGATAAACAAAAGGCCCCTATAGAGGCATTTGGTGAACAAGAGGCCCTTATAGAGGCATATATTGAACAAAAGACCCCTGAAGAGATTCAAAATAAAGAATTAGCCCTTGAAGAGGCACATGTACATGAAAATTTTGAGATCTCAATAAATTATAAAGTACACAGAGAAAAAATGGGATCGAAATAAAGTTATTATCACAATTTTTTGCTTTCCGAATGGCCTTAGACATCATAAGAAATGATGAGAACCCCAATCCACAAATGTGAAGAATGTTTAAATAGAAATGATTGGCCAAATGGAAAAAAGCTATATAAATAAAATATAATTTGTTAATGAATGCAGACGTTTTGGACCTCGTAGTCCAAACACCTAAAGCGTAAAGCCCGCTGGGTACAATGATATTAGTACTAAAGCGCAATGAAAATAATAAGATCATAGGATATAAAGCGATTAGTAGCACAAGGTTTCTCTTAGAGACCCGTATCACTACAAGGAAACATATATTCTCCCGCTATCGACGTAATCATTTTCGCTCTAATAAGCTTGACACCCTCAAGGACTGATAAGGCTCTTATGGATTTAGTCACGCCTATCTATATGGATCCATAAATAATGACATTTATAAGGAAAATCCCTTAAGGATTTAAATCGTCAAGCAAATAATACAAGGCCTCGTAATATGTGCTCAATCAAATTACAACGATCTTTATATGGATTGAAGCAATCCGGACGCATGTGGTACAATCGCCTAAGCAAGTATTTATTGAAAGAAGGGTATGCAAACAACCTTATATGCCCATACATTTTTATTAAGAAATCGAATCTGGATTTGCAAATTATCATAGGTATGTCGATAGATCTAAATCTTATCGGGACTCCTCAAGAGCTCATAAGAACAAAAAATATGGGAAATGAATTTGAATTAAGATCTGGGAAAACAAAATTTTGTCTCACCATAGACGAGCATTTCAATGGAGTTTTAGTTCATCAACTCCAAGCATATACTACAGTGAAGTTAATGCTTATATAGATAAAACACACCCTTTAAGTTCGGCTAACGATTGTCCGCTTCACTTGACGTGAAATGACTCATTGCTCTTTGCGGAAAAGGTGAAGAATTACTAGTCCTAAAGTACTATATCTTAGCGCACTATGCACTTTACGTATCTTGCTAACTGTACTCGGCCAAATATTGCTTTTTCTGTCAATTTATTAGCCAGATATAGTTCCACTTCAACCCAAAGACATTAGAATGATATCAAGCATATTTTGCACTACCTCCAAGGAACAACTGATATGGGTCTATTTTACTCAAAGGAATCAAAGCAACAATCAAGCTTGATACGCCACGCAGGATACCTCGCATCTACATAAGGCTAGATCACAACAGGTATGTGTGTTTAATCAGAATGAACCGTTATTTCATGAGATCCTTTAAGCAAACAATGGTGGCCACATCATCGAATCATTAAGAGATTATAGCACCACAAAGCAAAGTCATGAATGAGATATGACTAAGATCGATGATTCAATGATATCCAAGAATCATGCTTTACTCCCTTCTATCAAAGACAACCCAACAACATTATTCAAGATAATGCTACATGTATCAAGACAAATCAAAATGAGGTTATATCAAAAGGAGATAGAACTAAACACATTTCAAAATTCTTTTATACACATGAACCCAAAAGAGTAGAAATTGATGTTCAATATATACGATCGAAAGGATAATCTAGCACTTATTTCACGGTTACCGCTAACCTCAACATTCAAGAAGCTAATCATAAGATCGAATGCGCCAAACTTAAAGACATCGATATTGAGGGAAGCTGCTTATGACAAGCATATTAGTGTACTCGCCTCTTTTCCCTTTCTGTCTCGTGTTTCATTCCACTGTGTTTTATTAGTAAGGCAGGACACTCGACCAGGGTCCGCTGACAACCAACCCACGCATGTGAGCTACTGAGCAGTCCCATGCCATAAAATGAGTGTCTCTCTACCCGAGACTCATACATGAGTAAAAAAAAAGCCACGTCGGGCCCATACATCCATACTCACCAAAATATAACTAACTATATTACAATAGTTTCAAGAGTTAATTACACTCCTATACAAACATGTATAAATAAGAATGTTTCCTACATATTTTACAAAAATATATATCGCTTTCACATGCCTGCTTTCTTCTCAAAAATCAGCCTTCTAAGTGAGCGTCGTCTCCTAAATACTCCCCAGACCGAAGGGGATCCCAACGACCCGGGGTAAGCAATGCCCAAGTAGCTTGAATTTTCCTACATCGTTACCCCACCTAAGTGATAATGCAATGGCAAACACACACACATTCAAGTGAATTCATGATTAATATCTAATGCCTATATACATGGATGAGAATGTGACTCATCATTTCCTACGAGCCCTCATCGACTCCTCACGCATACCTAAGCCAAGTGTGAGAAAACATTGTTTTTAAAACAAAAGGTTTTTGTTCCTGAAAACATAATACTAATTTTTTGATAAAATTCTATTGGATAACCCTCCAAGGTGAATGTTGGATAACTCTCCGAAACAGTCATGGGTCATCCTCCGATATGAACTGTTGAACAACTCTCCAGCGCACTCTTCTGAAAATCTCCCATGAAATTCATTTGACAACCATAGTTTTTCAAGGCTACGCACTCATACTCACTGCTTTAGGTCGCTCTAAAGGCATATGAAATGCAATATGCCATTTCACAATAATTCATGTTAATAGATCAAACATGCATATATTAAAGAAATTACACAAAGTAACATGTTATTCATTCATGCTTAATAACACCCAAAATTACTCATGGGCTAATAAACAACCGATTACCATCTTTGAACTCGCTCAAAGTATCACACAAACAAGACACTAAAGGCATGTGAACCCAACCTTAGTCTCAAACTATCCAACGACCACCTAGGGATTTCTCACCCACCCACATTTGAACCGAAAAACAAGGCAATCTAGGGCCTCTTACGATATCCTCATCCATTAAATTCCGCCTAACCAAAGACAAATCATAGAGAAAACCCCTACCCCTGAGTTGTCAAACCCATAATACCGGTGACCACGCCGTAATCCCTGTGAGTGGGATCAACTTTGCCTCTTGTCCTCGCTATGATTCGACTGGACCGATCGTCGTAAAACCTGAGAGAGAAGTGGGAGAGCTCTCACCTAAACCCTCTTCTTCTTTCTATTCTCATTGCTTCCTCTCTCCCTTCTCTTCTCCCAACCAATTTGGTCAAGATGGGGTCAAGAGAATTTTTCTTCTCATGCCACATGTCACATTCTAAGTGGCCACCTTGGATTACACCTTATCCCTTATCCATTTACCATAGATTTACACCCAATCCATGTCACACGTATATCATATCCCATTTGAAATAACGTCACTCGTCACAACTTGACATCGCAAGGCCATCAGAGCCACTAACACCGCCACATGTCACGCCACTCGTGTCTCGAAAAACATTTAAATTTCTACTGGTCTCGACTGAACGCCAGAAATAGATTTCCTCGCGAGACAAATTCCAACAACGGTCTATTTCGTCACTCGAGATCTAGAAAAATTCTTAAATTTGACCGAAATTACCGTTTTACTCTTTTTCAGAAAATTAGAATTTTTTAGGGTTTTACATTTTTAACGAGGCAATCCTAACAAACTAAGTGCAGTCAACAACATCATATACGAATATCAGACTCTTCTTCGTTAGTTTTATCCCACTAGGCTCATGTGGGTACCACGGCTTCTAGCCCGTGACCACCACCTCAACAGCCTCGACGCCTACGCAGCCCACCGCCTGGCCTGCCACATGAAGCGGTCCAAGGCGGCCCACTATATTAAAAACCACACAGAACCCACCTCGCACTATAGCAGCCTTAGAACCCGTATTCGGATCCCGAGTCCCCCTAATCCCACACATTCACCGCATACGTAAATTGTTATGCGAAAATACGCAAAGTAGCTATTTATCCCCGAGCCTTAATTTCTAAACTTTATTTTGAAAAGTAATCCTTGATAAAGAAAAATATTATCCCTTAAAAGGATAATCCTTGATAGGGAAACATATCTTATCCCATAAAAGCGATAATCCTTAATAAGGAAAAACATATATTATTCATAATATAAGAACAAAGATTTGGGAACCGAACCCTATAAATTGGGAAGATCCCCACATAAAAAGATATGCAATTCCAACTATCTCATCCTTCTTCTTCTTCCTCTCCACATTGCTAACTTAATCATCGGAGAGGTGGCTGGCACACCGTCGCTGGGTCGCCTTTTTTGCAGGTTCACATTGTGTAGCCGATGCCCCGGAGATCAGACGAAAAAATTGGTAACAACAATTGGCGCCGTCTGTGGGAACTCGAACAAAAAGTTTCGCCAACGATTGGCAAGAGCTTGGCTCCAACGGTTGTCCAGTCTGGAGCTCGGTCGATCCCCCATTCCATATCTGATTCGTCCGAGGCGCTGCACGTCATAAACCCAATGACCTGGGCCGCGTAAGATCAATTCTTCCATCAAGGCCGACATGGAGAGAAAGTAAGAGAACAAACAAGAGCATGAAGGAGCTGCAAAGTCATGCTGAAGGCCCATAGCGGTCAATGACTACCGCCGACTCAGACGTGAGAAAGTCGCGAACCCGGTGCGGTATTATCAATAAAGCTTTCTTTTAAAACATTCTCATCAATCTTGCAATAGCTCCACTTAAAAAGCCCGGATGGTGCAGTAAATGACCTATCTGGCCCAGTATAGATAACATTTAACTGGTCAACATTAAAAGCCCGGATGGCGTTGAAGAAAAATGATCTATCCTACAAAGATGATAACATCCAACCGGTCAACATTAAAGTCTCCTGATGGCGCAAAGAGATTCCGTCCGACCCTAAGATAGACAACATCTAACCTGGCCCACCTAAAAGCCTGACGCGTATAAAACGACCAACCGACCCTGCCAGAGACAACATCTAACCCATTCAATTTAAACCCGAATTAAGGCAAGAAATGACACGTCTCATTTCCTAAGATAGACAACAACATCTAACCGGTCCACTTAAAAGCTTGGATGGCGCAGTAAATGACCTATCCGACCCAGTATAGATAACATCTAATTGGTCTACTTGAAAGCCCGGATAGCACTAAATGCCCTATCCGGCCCGACATGGCTAATGCCTAGCCGGCTCAAACTAAAGTCCGGATGGCGCAATGCTCCTATCCTCCTGTGCATGCACGCCCAACTCCGGCTCGATTAAAGTCCGAATGACGCTAAATGCCCTATTCAAATTTCAAGATACACGCCCAACCGGCCATTAAAGTCCCGACTACAAGCAACGCCTGATCCGCCCCTGTGTACGGTTAATGCCTGTACCGACCACTAAAATTTGAAGGTGCAAATGCCTTATCCATTCCTAAGACGCTAATGCCCAACCTACCAAACTAAATTCGATGAAGCATCATTCTTATCCATCGTAAGATTCTAACGCCCGTCTACATTAAAGTCCCGGATGGCGTTAAATGTTCCTATCCGCCCCAAAGATATTAATGCCCAACACCGGCTTTAGGACTAAAAATCCCGATGGTGCAAAATGCCCTATCTGGCCCAGCATGGCTAATGCCCAATTGGCTCATATTAAAGTACCTGATGGCAGCCCCATCCGCCAAGATGGCTAATGCCCTACCGACTCACTCAAAGTCCTGATAATGCTAAATGCCCTATCCGACCTAAGATGGTTAATGCCCACTGCACTAATACAAAGTCCTGACTACTTATTGCCCCATTTCCCTCCACCAAAGATGGTGGATGCCCACCGTTCATTGTCTCGAAAGGTCGATGTCCTGCTCGCCCAAGATGGTTGATGTCCAATGATCCATTTAATGCCAAACTTCTAAATTTGCCGCCCGACACTTTCAAAAGACCAAACTCGGCCGGCCGCTCGACACTTCCTTAATGTCAAACTTGTGGCCTGAGTCGCCCGAAATTTTCTAAAAGCCATAATGACATTTTTTCTAATGCCAAACTTGTGGCTCTAAGCCGTCATACCCCTTAAAAGCCATATGGTGCTTCTTTAATGCCAGACTTTCACTCTAAGATGTCCACACTTCCTTAATGCCGCACTTATGGCTCTGGGCCGCTTGGTAATTTCTAAGCCTATACGGCGCTTTCTTAATGCCGCACTGTGGTTCTAAGTCGCTTCACGTGCGCTCTAATGCCAACCTTCGCCTGCCGCCAACACTTTCTAATGCCGCACTACCCAAGCCGTCTGCACTTTCTTAATGCGAGACTTCGCCCAAAGTCGTCCGACACTCCTTAATGCCTGACTTCTCGGGCTTTAAGCCGTCTGCACTTTCAAAAGACCAGACTATGGCTCTAAGTCAGTCTCGACACTTTCTCTAATTCTGTATTTATGGTCGTAAGTCGTATGACACCCCTAAATGCCATATGGCGCTTTCTAATGCTAGACTCCCGCCTAAGTCACCATTCACTCTTTCTTAATGCGACTTGTAGCCCTGGTCGTATGGGCACTTCTAAAAGCCATACGGTGCTTTTTTAATGCGACTCAGGGCTCTGCCGGTCCGACACCCCTAAAAGTCATCCGCTCTTAATGCACTTCCCATTTGCTGTACACTTCCTTAATGCCAACCAAGCTTTAAGCCTAAGCCGTCCGACACTTTCTAATGTCGACTCGGCCCAAGTCATCTAGCATCTTCCTCAATGCCGCACTTCCTATTTAAGCCGCCCGGGCACTTTCAAAAGACTAGACTTCTGGCTCTAAACCGTCTGACACTTTCTTAATGCCAGACTTATGGTTCTAAGCAGTCTGGCAATTTCTAAAAGCCATATGGCACTTTCTTAATGCCAAACTTTCGGCTCTAAGCCGTATGACACTTCCTTAATGCCAGACTTCCGGCTATAAGCCGTCTAACACTTTCCGAATGCAAGACTTCTGGCTCCAAGCCATCTGACACTTTCTTAATGCCAGACTTCTGGCTCTAAGCTGTCTGGTACTTTCTTAATGCCAGATTTCTAGCTCGAAGTTGTCTGACACTTTCTTAATGCCAGACTTCTGGATCTAAGTCGTTTGGTACTTTCTTAATGCTAGACTTCCGACTCTAAGCCGTCTAGCACTTCCTTAATGCCAAACTTCCGACTCCAAGCCGTCTGACACTTCCTTAATGCTAAACTTCGGGGTCCAAGCCATCTAGCACTTCCCACGCCGACTCCGCCCAAGCCTTCGCACTCTCGGCACGCCAGACTCCCCGCCCAGCCGTCCGACACTTCCTTTTGCTGACTGCTCTAAGCCGTCCTCGGGGTACCTCCCACGCCGCATCGACTCTAAGCCAGTTCTGCACTTTTTAAATGACCACTTGTGGCTCTGCCGCCTAGTACTTTCTAATGTCGATTTGTGGCTCTAAGTCAGTCTGGCAATTTCTAAAGCCATACGGCACTTCTTCTTAATGTCATACTTGTGGCTCTAAGCCATTCGGGCAATTTCTAAAGCCATATGGGTGCTTTCACGCTGGGGATTTCCGACTTTAAGCCGCCTGGCACTGCTAATGCCAGACTTAGGCTCTAAGTTGTCCGACACCCCTAAAAGCCATCCTGGCGCTTCTTAATGCGTACATCCGCCTGCCGTCATACACTTCCTTAATGCCAGACTTCCAGCTCTAAGTCGTCTGACCCTTCCTTAATGCCGACTCCTACTCTAAGTCAGTTTGATTTTCCTTTAATGTCGACTTCGCTCTTAAGTCACCGATTCCTTCCTTACGCCAAACTTCGGGCTCCAAGCCGTCTGCATTTTCTTAATGTTGGGACATCCATCTGGGCCGACCGGGACACTTTCTTAATGCCGTGACTCGCCCAAGGCCCGCACTCCTTAATGCCGACTTCTGGCTCTAAGCCGTCCGACACTTTCAAAAGACCACTTTCTACGGCCGCCTTATTAACTCTCTTAATGCCAGACTTATGGCCCTGCTCGTCCGAAATCCCCCAAAAGCCGTCTAGCGCTTTCTAATGCCGCACTTCCGCCTGTCGCCCCGACACTTCCCCACGTCGACTTTTTGGCTCCTGTCACCCCGCACTTCCTTAATGCCGATCCGCCTAGTCGTCCCGCACTTTCTAATGCCGCACTTCGCTCTAAGCCGCCTAACACTTCCTTAATGCTGACTTCCGGTTTGCCGCCCGCACTCTTAATGCCAGACTTATGGCTCTAAGCCGTCTGACAATTTCTAAAATCCATATGGCGCTTTCTTAATGCCAGACTTGTGGCTCTAAGCCGTTTGACAATTTTTAAAAGCCGTTTGGCGCTTTCTTAATGCCAAACTTTCAGCTCTAAGCCGTCAGACACTTTCTTAATGCCAGATCGCATCTAAGCCAGTTCGCACTTCTTAATGTCGACTTACCCAAGCCGTCGACTTCCTTAATGTCGACTGGCTCTGCCGTCTGGCACTTTCAAAAGACCGACTTCCGGGTTCTAAGCCGTCTAACATCTTCTAATGTCGACTTGTGGCCCCAGTCATTCCGACACTTCTAAGCCCATACGCCGCTCTTAACTAGACTTTCGCCTGCTCAGCCTGACACTTCCTTAATGCCGACTTGTGGCTCTGGGTCAGTCCCGACACCCTCTAAAATCATCCGTGCTTTCTTAATCCCGGTGACTTGTGGCTCCTGGGCCTTTGGAAATTTCAAAAGTCGCCTCGCTTTCTTAATGCCGCATTCGCCTGGGTCAGATTATCTTCCTTAATGTCAACCTTCCCGCCTAAGCCTAAGCCGCTCGACACTCTAATGCCGACTGGCTCCAAGCCGTCCCGACACTTTCTTAATGCCGTGACTCTCCGCTCCAATAGTTCATACAATGTCGGGACTTCCGGTTTCCAAGCCGTCTGCACTTCCTACGACAAACTTCTCGCCTAAGCAATCGAAGATCTCTCTAAAAGACTCGACTCGGGCTCTAAGTCGTCTAGCACTTTCTTAATGTCAGACTTGTGGCTATAAGCCGTCTGGCAATTTCTAAAAGTCATCTGGCACTTTCTTAATGTCAGACTTCCGACTCTAAGCCATCTGACACTTCCTTAATGTCAGACTTGTGGCTCTAAGCCGTCTGGGCAATTTTCTAAAACTATCTGGTGCTTCTTTAACCCGCACTTGTGGTTCTAAGTCTCTCTGGCACTCTAAAAGCCGTCCCGCGCTCTTCTCTTAATGCCGCACTCGGCCTTTAAGCCGCCGCACTTCCCACGTCAAACTTCTACGGCCTAAGTCGCTTGGGTTACTTCCCCACGCCGTACTCCGCCCAAGATCGTCCGATACTCTCTTAATGCCGTGATCCGCCCGCCGTCCGGCACTTTCTAATGCCGCACTTCCTAAGCCTGGGCCGTCCGGCACTCCTGCGATTGCACTTCCCGCCTAAGCCGTCTAGCACTTCAAAAGACCGACTTCCTTTAAGTCGCCTAGCACTTTAACGCCGACTGGCACTATAAGCCGTATGGCAATTTCTAAAAGCCATCTGACACTTTCTTAATGCCGACTTCCACTCTAGTCAGCCCGACACTCCCACGCCGACTTCCGGCCTAAACCCGTCCGACACTCTTCGAACGTCGACTTCTACCAAGCCATATGACACTTTCAATGCCGACTTCTACTCTGTCGTCCAGCACTTCATATAATGCCGATTGCCCAAAGCCGTCCGACACTTTCTTAATGCCGACTTCCCACCCAGCTCGTTGACACTTTCTAACTGCACTTCGCCTGTGCCCGCATAACACTTTCAAAGACTGCATCGTGGCCTCTAAGCCCGCCGGCACCCTTTAAAAGACCGCACTTGCACTCAGCCCACCGGCGCATGTTTAAACACAACAATGCCTCTCTCACCGTGCCTTCTTCTTCACCATCTGGGGGCTGGGTGAGTCTTGTTTCTCAAAGGTGGATCGACAGCCGATTTGCTTAACTACATTCCTTCAAAGAATCTTGGCGAAGGTTCCTGAGCCGACCCCGCTGAAGAGCTTACCCCGAGACTAACTTCAAAAAGATTGAAGAAGAGAATGTTCACCCCCAATGACCTCTCCTAAAGAATGACTGTGGTAATGCATTCGGGGCTATGTAAGGAAAGGGGCTGGAGCCTAACTCCTGCGAGTTCTTCACAGACAAGAGGAGCTCACTACGCTCCCTCTCAGTGATCTCGAGCCATCGACTAATGTTGAGAAACATGCGGTTCACACGTGCTTTATATCCAAACACACGTTCAATGCACGCATTAATTCTCCTAGTCCCTTCCAACTTTCTTCACTAAAGGTTTAAAAGCACCGTATTTTCCCGACTGAAGAAGTACCAACCTTCAACTGAGAAAAAGGGGGGCATTGTGGGTACCATGGCCTTTTAAGCCCAAACCCACTCGCCTTCAATGTGCTCGAAGCCCCGCGCAAGCCTCCATTGGGTTCGGTCCGCCTCATAAAACGGCCTGGGCGCCACTATATTAAAACTTCACACACAGAACCCATCGTACTGCGGAAGCCTCTAACTCGCCCTGGGATCCCAGCCCCCCACCCTGGCCATCTCACCCCGCATATGGGAAATTTGTTATGGGAAAATACGCAAAGTAGATATTTATCCCTGAACTTCCTAATTTCTAAATCCTTTATTTGAAAGGGTAATCCTTGATAAGGAAAAACAAATATTATCTCTTAAAAGGATAATCCTTAATAAGGAAAAACATATATTATTCCTAAAATAAGAACAGAGATTTGGGAACCGAACCCTATAAATTGGGAAGATCCCCACATAAAAAGGTATGCAATTCCAACTATCTCAACCTCCTTCTTCTTTATCTCCACATTGCTAACTTAATCATAGGAGAGGCGGCCGACACACCGTCGCCGGCCGCCTCTTTTTCCAGTGCCCAAGATTATGTACCGATGCCTCGAGATCGACGAAAAATTTGCAACATAAGGCTCACTAAAGAAAGTTTTAATTTATAAGATATTCATGATGATGATCATGAGCAGTAAGTAGAATGAATGGGCTTTCATTTACATGCTGAAGTGAACGACCACATTAAAACTCATTCTATTTAAGGCGCATGAATTCTCATTACTTTCCCTCACATTCACTTTGTAAATCATGCATTTGTATTACTCTTAAGTACTCACTTTAATGAGTAGTAATTAAAGGTCACATGAGAAAGCTTATAAAAGGTCTTCTCCATCCTTCGTAATATTATCCTAGGGAAAATAATACTTTTTTCATTCTCTCTCTCCTTTTAGTCTAAGTTTTCTTCTTTCTTCCTTATCTCTTTAATTATTTATATATATATTATTTTAAATTATTTTTCATACCAGTATTATTTTATTTGTCCACATGCTTAGACACATATTACTATATTGTATTAAAAGTGGTTAGTTTTTAAAAAAAAGGTATTATTTATTTTATTAAAATAATTATTTTTCTATAAACAACTATTTTGTTTTTATAATAGAAAATTTTATTATTTTTAATAATTATAAAATATTATGTAGTCATTAAAAATTTAAAATAAAAACGAGTTAAATGGGCCAAGGCCTGCTTGACCTAAGCCTTAATGTGACATGTAGCCTATTCAGTGTGGTCATTAAGACTACTTATTCGAGACCATTTTTTTGTACTCGATCCTCAAAAAAAATATTGTCAAAATGGGCCAATCCATCGGACTGGGTCCATAATCATACCTCTAGTTAGATTCATATGGATAAACAAATGGAGTGTTTTTTCTTGGAAAGATGTAGATGATTAATATATCTTGTGCTTAATCTCTGTCAGGTCTAACATAAAGATCTTCTGATTTCTCTCAGATGGGAATAAAATCCCAACTTGATCCATGAATGAACATGCTGACAATTCATAGATGTCTCCCCCTCTGATATTGGATTACTTAGCTTTGAAATGAAGTCAATCAATATGAATGCTATTGCCCAAGGTGATTACTGCCTTGCTGATTAAGTTCAACTAAAAAGTATTCAATTCCAAGATGAGCATAGAAAACTCAGTTTCTGTATATTCAAACAGTCCAAAGAATCGAGCAGAAACTTCCTCATATATTCAAGAAATTCCCGGAAGAAAAAAAAAAAAAAAAAAAGAGGGCAAAAGAGAAGAACACCCATCCAGAAGTGGCCAGCGAGAAAGATGATGATGATGATGATGATGATCTACTACTAAGGATTTGGCGGGCGGCTGTTGGCAGAGCTGACCCTGGATCCCCATTCAAGAAGCTCTTTGCTGGTATCATCCTTGTGAACTATCACTTCAATGAAACACAAACAATCCTTCTTATCCCCTGTTGCTATTTCAATGGCGTCTGTGAGATCCTTTTCATTATAGACCTGCAAGAAAACCATTCACTTCTTTCATCATCCATCCAGTCTCTTCTTCTTCTAGTTATGTACCTGAAATCGAAACAACTGACCTTCATTGTCCAGCATTTGCCTTCACCATTATGGATTGCGTCCACTAGGCCTGCAGAATTCAATTTTGATCACATTGTGAAGCATCATGGATTTCGACTTCTATGGTGTATCCTATTGTTTATCAGGAAGATGATGCTTCTCTGCTCGCACCTCATCATCAATGATACATCCTGCGCAGTCACCATCCTGCCAAGGTGTTTGATATCAGAAAAATTCTATCATTCAAACAATCCCAGAATTTATACCTGTTCCACATACTTTTAAACCTGCTTTTATTTGTTCTGAAAAATGTTAAAAACAAGGATAATACAAGCGAAAACACCGCCGCTTCCAATTTTTTATCACCTCAAAACATGAACAACATAGAAAATACTAAACTCAGATAAATATAACATGTTTCATTTTAGTTATTAACTTTGAGAGTTAATGTTTGGGCTTCTCCATTTTGGTATTCTTGCGTTTTAAAATTGCTTAATACGCTTTTAAAAAATACGATAGCTTTTAAGGAACTATGGGCTTGCTATTTCAATTTATTTGAAGGGTCAATGAACAAGAGACTCCAAACCCAAGCCTGTGTCTCTCCTCATTCTAAAAATAAAATAATATAAGAATTTTAAAACTAAATCGACATAGAACAGATCACGCACGAAGACTATTTTGAATGAGCCTCAGAGACTATCGTATTATAAGACTAGCGTTTTTAGGTAGTACCCGGTTCACTAAGGTGTGATGCACTTTTTATCAATTTAATTTTCGTTTTTTATCAAATATTTTTTAAATAAGAAGATCTAGACTTGTTTTTAGGTCTCTTATTCACAAATTTTCAAATAAATTGAAATATGGCCTTGTTCTCCCTTTTTAAAACTGTTTAGAAGAACAAGAAAAACACATTTGCAAAAACACAAAGAATAAGAACAGAAAACACCAAAACAAAATGTTGTTTGTATTTTCGAAAACAGTAAGTGCTAAATTCCTTTCTTCACCTGGAAGCTCCCATCGCCGATGCAAGCGATCACCCGCTTGTCCGGAACCGACTGTGCATAGCCTAGCAACGCGCCGACGGACCACCCAATGGAGCCGTACTGCATTTGGAACTCATACCTGCAACACCAACTTTTGTTCTCTGATGATCGTATATTGAATTGGAACAAGACGAAGGATTAGTTTCTTTGCTGCTTACCCACATCCTTCTGGTAATTTGAGTTTCTGGCAGTTAAACCAGGAATCCCCTGTCTCTGCGATGACGGCGCCATCGCCGGACAGCATCTTCTGTATGTGCTGGAAGAGAATGTTGACCTTCAAAGGCTCAGTCGGTTCGCATTTCAGAGGAACGCCGTCGGGAATGTAGATACGTTGGTAGTTCTCATAGGCGGTGGTGTTTTTCTTAATCTTCTTGGCCAGAGCTGGGAGAAAATCCTTCATCAGAACACAGCCGAACGCCGGCCCGTTGGCGATGACGACGCGTTCCGGCTGCACGATGATGGCCTTCTCCTTCTTGAGGAGAAGGGAGTAGCCGACGGAGCTGTAGTCGTTGAAAATGGGCCCTACGAACAGGTATGCGTCGGCTGATTCCACAATCTCGCCGCAGAAGGCGGTGCCGACGGCTCCCCAGTATGTTCCGATGAAATGAGGATGGTGCTCCGGGACCAGCCCCTTCGCCGACGGCATCACGGCGAGGGCGTAGCCGCTGGCGTCTGCCAATTCGACGAATGCTTCTGTCGCCTTCGCCACCCGAAGTTTCGGCCCTCCGACCATCACAGGCTTCACAGCCTTGTTCAAGAACGCCGCCGCCGCCTCCACTGCCGCTTCTAATCCCTTGCTGTTGCTCGTTCTGTCCCGGAAATCCCAACAAAAACAGAGGTATCAAATTTCTGAAATCGAAAAAATAGAAAAGAAAAGAAAAGAAAAATTACTTGGGGGAAAGGGCGAAAGGAATAGGTTCTCGACTGAAGGTTGGATGAGTTGTTGTCGGCAAATTACAACTGACACTAATGTAAACAGGTTTGCTTTCTTTCAGAGCTGTAGAAATGGCCTTATCGATGAGCTCATGAGCATCATCCAAATGATTTATAACAGCCTATACAACAATGATGCAATTCATCAACAATCTAGGGATTTTTATTTCAATTTTTGGGGGAAAAAAAAATCAAGAAATGGGGGATTACCTGATAGCAGGTAACAGGTTGGAAGCATCGGATTTCCTGGCTGAAATCCGGCAAGCCGATAGTGTGGTGGAGAATCCGATTAGTACCGTAGTCGTTGGTGTTGGGACCTCCGACGATACAGATGACGGGGAGGTTCTCACTATAAGCGCCGGCGATGGCGTTGAGAATGCTGAGGCCGCCGACGGTGAAGGTGACGACACAGGCGCCGACGCCGCGGGCCCTGGCGTAGCCGTCGGCGGCATAGCCGGCGTTGAGCTCGTTACAGCAGCCGATGTTGTTAAGACCCGGCTCGACGACGATGCAATCGAGGAGGGTGAGGCGTGAAGTCGTTGAACGGAGAAGACGTCGATGCCGATCTGAACAAGACGGTGAGCGATGTAGCTGCCGAGGGTGGCGTGGGAGCCGCCGTGAGAGGGAGAGTCCTGAATGGTCGAAACGCTGCCGTTTTGAGGAGGGCAGCCCACGTCGTTACTGGCTGGTTTGCATGAACTTAGTTGTGATCCAATCTCATTGTCCATTTCTTCGTATAAAAACCACAGAAGAAACAGAAAAGAAAACAAAAATGGAGAAGAAGAAGAAAAGAAAGAAAACAAAATGGAGAAGAAGAAGAAGAATAGAAAGGAAGGAGAATGGGAGAGAAGTATATAAAGGTATAAGTAGATTTGTGAATTGAGGGAGGGGATACTGATCTGATCGAAGAGACTCATTCGACTGAACCTCACTACAAATCCGCCACACCTTCTTCTCTGCATTGCACTTGTAACTGCTGCCACTTCCTTTGCTCTGCTTCTCATTTTCCTATATTAGAACTTTCTTCTTTTTATCAATTTACTACTATAATTACTCATACATGTCATCCATTATTATTATTATTATTTTAAAGTATAATAATTTTATTGAATCAAACTAACAATATATTTGATAAAAACACATATTCAAATTGGATATAAACGATAATAGCATAATGAATAAGCTTAAAACTTATACATTTGATAATTTTATGATAACTAGAATATATATGATTTGAGTTTTACAAACATACTCGTTAAGAAACAATAATTTTCAAAAGTTGTTGTTCCACATGAAAAAAAAGACGAGTTTTTATTAAGAGTATACTAAACCTTATTATGGGCTTGTACATGACTTGAGAATATAGGAGCCCTCACAAGACACAAGAAATTAGTCGAAATATAAATCACAAGAAATTCACAACATACTATTTTGAATTCAAATTCTAACCATTAAGTTTGCATTTAATGCATAACGTTTCGAATTAATTTCAACCAATTTTTTGCCTATAAATACAAACAGGTCCTGATGTTAAAAAATACGATTTTTCCCTACCTTTCTTCTACAACTTAGAATATCAATCTTCATCTTTGCTGTTCCTCCTCCGCAGTTCTGTCCCCAACCTCAAGAATCACAGATTTGTAATCAAATTCTATGACGTGTTTACACACGCCAAAACCGCCGGCCGCTTTACGTGACACCATCGGTCCTCTAACTTGCTGCACACAACAATCTTCCACTTCCTATTCCTGCTCCCATTTGTTGTTGTTGTCTTCGTCTTGTTCCGACCTTCTGCAGGCTGCAGCTACAACAATCTTAGAAATTTGATCATGGACACCAATGCAACAACAGCAGTAGTCGGCCGCAACATGATATGTTTGCGATTAAAGTGGCACCTATCCTACTTCAAACCTAAGAGGTGAATTTCCTCTTAATGAAACTAGGACTAAACTCTATATATCTAACTTGGATTATGCATGCCTTGAATGAGGATATCAAGGTAATTGAAATATCCGCTTGATTTATTTATTTTTCGATTGATAGCTTCTTTCAAGATTTAGTTTATTTCATATAATCTAAAATCTTTAATATTTGATTAATCATTCTCTGAAATAATCAGTAGTTTTTGCTGTGTTTGGATCTATTATACTAGTTTGGTACCAAACTGTTCATGCATCCATAGAAAATAAAATCATTATTCATGAGAAGGATCTAGGTGATGGTTTTTGAGGAAAAATGGTTTCAAGAATTTACCACTGTGGAATTTGGGGTTCTCTGTGGTTTTTTAAATTGCAAAGGATAATTTGCTAGTATGCTTGTTTCCTATTAACTGAACAGTGTAGTGAGCAAAATGCTTTTTATGTTTGAAACAGATGAGCATAATGTTCCATAATGAGTAAGTTTCACCTCCTTCAGAGGTGAACTGTATCAGCACCGTAAAGAAAGAAAGAGGTTAAAACAGAGGTCATTACTCATAATGACTCAAACATGATTAGCCTCGACGGTCATTATCCCCACGAGGAATTTCATTCCATAAGATGCTCCCTTCATTTAGAATTCTGTGGAACCTCTCATCAGACTTCTCGATTAGTCATTGCAATGAAATTGTCATCATTTGCACTTATAAAAAAAAAAAAAAATTGTTGTCATTTGCCATTATGTCGTTGTTCAGAGAAAGGTCTAAATGGTCAGAGATAAGATTTTTATTCCCGTAGTTGAGATGAAAATGTAATTTTGTCAACTGACGTAGAATTTTTTTTACTTTGTAATTTTGTTTGTTTGGGAATTGAATGAAGGACTAGTTGAAGGGTAAGTGCATATACATCATGATTTGTTTGATTTTTTATGGAATTTTTTTTTTAAAATATTCCACACTTAATATGCATGGAGTGGCATGGTTGCTGTCAACTGAAAACTAGGCCATCATGAACCCCGATGTAGAAAGAGAGTAAAAACTGGAAACAATGGAAATCCTCCTAAAGCCAACTTGGTCGAAGGAGATGTGATCGGGGTGAATCATGGATGCATTTCAGTTGAATTCTCGGTGTTCTTTATGGTTTAAATGGCTAGTATTCACGTATTTTCGCATTATTACACTAATCCTCATATTATTTTATTCTATGTAATACGGCGATAGCGGAATCAAACAAGCAACTAAGACAAAAAACAAAACAGGCGTAAAACGACAAAAGGTGGACCAAAGAAAGGGCTACGGTGTTCGCTGCTGCTGGAAGTTACCTTCACGCAAAGAAAGCACTGCGCCACAACAAAACATAAATCCTTAAATCAAAGGCCTCGGGTCCGCCGCTAAGAAGCCACCACCGTTAGCCGTGCTGAGGTTCCCTTCCATTACGAGAACCTCGAAACCCTAGCTTTCTGCCATTAATGGCCCCGCCCGAGGTATAAAAGGAATAATTTCGGGCGTATGGGGATTGGATCGACGAGAAGAAGGAGATACACGCAAAGGGAGATCAATGGAGAAGGATTCGGGAGAGATCACGAAGACAGATTCCTTTGTAGTTCCTCCCCTAACTTACCTCATGATTCACATCTTTCTAACTTCGTAGTTTAATAATATGATGAACTAATTTTTCTTAGGGTTTTGCCAACCCTTACTAATTTTTGATGGATTGATTTTCGCTTACTATTTGAATGTTACTATGCTCACGCTTGTTTTTAATTCCGGGTTTAATTACATGTTACTGTCTAGCCAACCTGTGACAGCTAAAAGCCGGGAGTTTGAGATCGAGAAAAAGACAACTTCTGTGGACATATAAAGGCAATACTTTTGGTAGTTCAAGAATGAGATATTCCAGATCAGTAAGTATGATACTGGGGTGGTTTGCACATTTAGTGTTTCTTGAGCCGAGGGGTTGAGGCAGAGATGCAATACATCCCATCACAGATAGGTTAATATGGCTGTCTGAGAGAATATCTTGGCAGGAAAGCGATCAACCCTTTCACAACGATAACTATAAGAATTTACTTTTAATAAGTCCCCACTGAATTTGACATCTATCAAGTGTGTGGTAGAGACAAGAAATCTCAGGTTTCTCAAGATCGATATAACTAACACACCAATTTTAAAGTTTTGTTAAATTTTAGTAATTTAGTCGTGATTCACTTTAGATTAGATCCTAAATATTGTTCTGTCATTAAATCGTAGTCAACATGCTTCTTCGAGGGAATCCATTACCCTGACTAACCACTCAAGCACCACATTAACCTAAGTTTATACTTCATGCTACTAATCTGCTTTGTACTTCCACCTAATTTTGCACACCTCACTTTCGCCCGCCAAGATGACACAATAGCTGTTGCTGCATCAAACTACTATGATGACCAATTCCAAGAATCGGGTGATAGACTATGGAGCAACAAGGCATGATTTGGTGCAAACAGATATGCTTTCACCTTCTACACTCCAAAATAGGGATGATTGAAAGGATGTTGTTTCACCTGTGACTCTCACAACGTTTCAGTTTTGGGAAAAGGCAAAGTCATGTTGAAGCTCACTCGTGAAAGACTCTAGCCTTGAGGATAGCCGCATGTCTCAATATTAGTGCTAAATTTAGCTCTGCCACTTTATTAGGTGCCATGGGATTAAAGGTCATTTCAAATCTAACAGGTTTTGTAATGAAAATAAATAACAAATAATGTCAACATGTGCCATCATGTTTAACTAGAAAGATATGTGCTAGTAACTGAGAAATGAAAACTATTAGAACCCTTATTCATTCAATTTAGAAGATCCAAACAAACTATGACTGGGGAGGATGTAAGAAATTTCCTGGTTATGCGACCTTCAATGATGACATTCTGAATTACTAGAGTTTAATAGCTTAGAAATAAAGATTAAGCATTTGATATGTTCTTAAGCTATAAAGGTAAAGTAGAAAATCAACTTGATAGGAAAATCAAAAGGATTAGATCTAATATAGGGGACGAATACATCCCTTTAAATGATTATTGAAAATGAAGGAATAATTCATGAAGTGACGCCTCCTTATTCACCTAAGTTGAATGGAGTTGCTGAAAGAAAGAATATTATTCTTAAAGAGATGATGAATTCTCACAATAGTGCTTCAAGACCTAATAATCTGTGGCGTGAGTTTCGCATTATCTACATGTCATCTACAAAATAGAATTTCATACAAGAAAACTGATAAGACACCCTATAAGTCATGGAAAGGTCATGTACCTAACCTTAAATATTTGAAAATGTGGGGGTGTTTTGCCAAGGTTATGTTACCTGATCCTAAAAAAAGGAAAATAAGATCAAAGACTTCTGATTGCATGTTTATAGGGTATGCGAATAATAGTGCGGCTTATAGATTTCTAGTTTTGAAAAGTGATGTTCTAGAAAGCAACACTATTATTGAGACAAAAAATGTCGAATTTTTGAACACATTTTCCCACTTTTTGGAAAATTTCCCGCTACACCCATTGATGACATAGAAAACTCATATGATGAGCATGTGCCCATTATCGTGGGATGATAGAAAAGCCTCGATGAGTTGAGAAAAAGCCATAGCATTGTGCTGAAAGAAGTTTCTTTTCGGGAGATGATTTCTATCCCCTTTGCAGTTGAAATGAATCGTGCTCTTATTTTGAAGCTATTTCTTCCCCTAATGCCTTACTTTGGAAAGAAGCCATTAAACCGAGCTTGACTCTACTTTCAAAGAATCAAACGTGTGTCACTACTCATTACCATATAACTCGTGACGCCCCAACACCTAGAGTACCATACCACACTTCCTACTGCAACTATCTTTTACTTTTTACCATACCATTAACTTCTGCTCATTCATGTACCTGTTAAACATTTAACTTGAAATATACTAGAACAATGATTTACAAAATATATTCAAAACTCCATAAATGGGAGTGTTCAACATATACAATTTTTAGCATTTCGTTATAAGAAAACATATACAAAAATACTCAAAAGGTCTTCAGCACCTAAGAGTGTGTCAGTCTCCTGGATTGCCGATATATGAATTGTCCTGCTTCTAGTTCAAGCCCCAGACAGACACGGATGAAAACACCCATGTTAAACTTTATAATAGTGGAAATAATACGGAATAAACTTCAATAAGGGTCATCACACTTGTATAATCGTATATAATTTTAACATTCATTTACATATACACATGCTTATTCATGTTTTGTAAGATCATTTATAGATATGCTTCTACATATATCATACTTATTCGCTCTTTTATCATGTTTCATTCCATATCATCTTTCATTTACATTTTTTAAGCTTCAGACTTATCAATGTATAATGACATCACGTATAACAGCATGCTTCTCATATCATTGTTTGTCTCGTGGAAAATATGTACTAAACCACTCAATTTAATACTTATACAAGAGCCTTACAATTTTCCTGCATCTATGTCAAAGTTGAATAGAGTTGTTTGAAAATGAATAAAACTGATTTTATGTTCTGGAATTAATAATGGGTTTAGTCTATGACACTGCAAGTGCACAGGTCATACAAGTAGTAAAATTTGGATGTAAGTCCAAATATCATTCCCACAGAGATTGACAAGAATGTTGAAATAACTACCCTAACTACTCAAGATCCACACTATTTGAACCTTCTTTTAATAGTTTGAATTTAAAAGACGAGATAATCCTATATTACATTCATCTAATTAAATAAAATTAAATTGAACTAACAAAAATAACTGACTCAATCTGAGATTCTGCTAGAAAATGAACACGAGATGAAATTTCGGTGGAACAAATAATTTATGCATTTTAATTCATTGATTCTTTCTATCCCGATTTTGAACTGGGGATTTGGCTAAAGATGCCTTAATAATGCAGCTTGATTTCTCCATTATTCACTAATTAGGAGGTCCCTTCCTTCTTCAAAGCAAAGGACTAATCGCCATTTATATTCAAACACTCTTATAAGATCTCGGTATTTTTCTTTTCAATATTTCATCCATTTCGTGAAGAATGCGATTTCACATCCTGTCCTGGTCATTGCAAAATTTCTACAAAATGGTTGATGACTCATCCTTTAGATCTGATGGATTTTTCCTTCTCCTTGATTAGATCTCAGCCAACAAAGGATCAAGATCTATTCAACAGATTAAGGTGAAATCTCTGATGAGCGAATTGATAAATAATTCCTTTAACCAACTATGAGGAATTGAATCTATCTAAATGAACTCTTAGAGATCCTTAGTTCTTCAATGATAGTCTAACATACCCACAAGTTAAATGTTTCGAACTCTCAGAATCTCCATCTCTGTATCACCGAGGGCTTCTCGAAATCGAGCAGAAAACAACTTTCGGTAGATGGAATTCTGACTACTATCGGGGAACAACCTAATTCACAAACAACATCAATCAAATAAATCAAAATCCCACTTCGTAAAATTCCTTCCACCCGCAAGACTATAACTAATAGCAGTCCATTTCAATGGAAGTCAGGCTTTCAATTATGTAATCACAATCATAATGAGTATTGATGAAGAACATCCATCAGAATTATAATTTACTGTAAGAAACGAATTTTAAATTGCCTTAAACTTCATTTATTCCAAGTCGAATAGGAAAAGAAAATGAAAAACAAATTCAGTCACATTCTAAACAGACACGGTTCGCATCCAAAAAAAAAGAAAAAAAGTCTATTCTAAAATATGGTTAAAGTAGCCTTCTCGTCAGTCATCCCGCATAATGGGTTTCGTGAAACTGGTTGGGTTTCTCAAGGCTGAGACGCCTATTTTTAACTTTTTGAAATTGGGCATGATTCCAAGGTTCTAGGTGATTTTCCCTAAAATTAATGGCCCATCTCATTGTTTTAGGTCGACTGTAGTTTCGTCGCAACATCATCATTTCCGCTGACCGTCAAGTCCGCATGACCTCGTGAAACCTCGCTGCAACCTTCTTTCAGCTTGTTCTTACAATTGTCGTAGTCACGCACTGATGTTTTCGGCATGACCGGCTTCTGTTTCTAGCGCTTCTGATGTCATGGACCACCATGTCGCGACCGACCGCTTCTTCCTTTAACAAATATATGTCGCAACCAATTTCATGTCGCTGACATCATTTCGCTTACAACAATAAGCTGACTATTGGGCGACCACATTTTTCTAACCCTAATAAATCTCTATGTCGACCTCGGGCCCATGTCGCATCCGGCCGCCTTGCTTTCTATCAAGATTATGTGTCGCTACCAAAGCATGTCGCGACACCATTTCGTTGTCGCCCACCGATTCTCGTCACCGTCCCATTTTCATGTTGCGATTTAAATTGTTTGTCTGTTCATTATCTTATCGCGACATGGGATTTAGGTCGCAACCTAATCGTTTCTTTTCCTTGCTGAAATCTATGTCGCGACCTCAAAAGCATGTCACAACATTATTTCTTCCCATCTTGTCGCAACCTTATTTCTTAGTCACAACAGTTTCTTCTCACTTCAGCTTCTCTTTATGGTCACGACCTAAAAAGTATGTCGCGACTGAATGGTTACCCTTATCACCTTTGCTCTTGTTGCAATTTCCCTAACTTAGTCGCAACATGTTTTAACCGTTCAGCTCATTTTTATGTCGCGACATGAAATCTTGGTCGCAACCTCGATTGGTGTCCTCAGCTTACATTTTTGTCGCAACATCAAATTCCCGGTGTAGAGCTTCAGAAGTCCATCTCGCCAGCCTTCCTAGTAGCGACATCACTCATCTCAAGGCGACCAACAATGTCTTTTTGTGTCGCGACCTCAGCAAACTGTCGACATGATCTTTCCTTGAAGCTCCTTGTCTTGGTCTCAAAGAAATTTTCTTCTATCGCAATGTACTTTTGTCGGGCTTACTATTACTTAGTCGCAACCCGACTGGTCAGACTTCAAAACTGTCAAAATATCGAATTACTGTCGCGAACCTCAAGAGTCTTCACACGACCAAATACTGACCAGATATATCTTCTGTATACTTGCTGGAGTTTCCATTTCTTCTGTAAAATTCTGCAAAATACAAATTTGGTAAAACTTCCATATTTCTGAATAAAAACAAGCAATTATATAAAAGAAACATATCAGAAAAATGGATTAAAAATTAATGAGTTTTTGACTCATCAAATTCCCCCAAAGAGTTGTTTGTCCTCAAACAATTTAACTTAATTTTTTAAGGACATTTTTCTATTTCATACTTCAATCTTTTCTGACCAATTGACTTGAAATAAGAAGGCTGTAGTACTAATTCAAACTTCAGTTTCCAAATATGTGAGTGTGTGTAGGTCTTCTTTCCTCTTCATCTTCTTGTTGAATTAGTTAATCTTCTGGGATTCTTCTGAGAACATTAGTCAAAATCCCATAGGCTTGTTTTCTTCATTGATCTCCTTACTAATGTAGGTAAATTCAACTCTTCAAAATCAAAAGAGGTCTTTGTGGCTTATAATGTCAGCTTGCAATTGCGGACAATTTGGAAATTTTAGGCTTCAAACACCCATATTCCACTTTTTTTTTTTTAAATCGGCCAAACTTGGCTTTTGTACATTTTCTTGAATGTTATGGCTTCTTTGGTTGCCACTTAAACTTATCAGCCTAGTTCCTTTTACTAAAACTCTTTTGTTTCTTTTTTCAAGAGTTAGAATATCGCAATGCTCATTTCCTCTTAGGCTTTCATCACTTTATAAATCCTGCTATCAATTCTATACTCATTGGCATTAGGGTACTAGGTGTTAAACACCTCTAAGAACTTAATTGTTCAAGAGAGATAGGCCACAAAGACAAAACTTATTCTTCTTTGACTTCCCACTCTTTCCGCACCTTTATCCCTTTTGCAATCCAAGATAAAGTATCTTCCCCCAATCTTAATCCCCTCTCGTACCTTTAAACTTCTTGCTCGAAACTCGGGTAATATAGGGTTCTTGTCATAGATCATTTTAAGGAGGGACTCTGTGTTTCTAATTGTCGCATTTGAAGAAATTAGTCATTTCTTGGCCTCAAAGTTCTAACTGTGAGCGTATGCTCAAGATATACGAGGGTAGGCTTGAAAAGGTTCAAACTTCCAAAAATGGCCTCTATCATTTCTTGTTAGTTGTTTTTACCTAGGATTTCGCCTTGACTAATAATTTAACAAGTTCTAGGACCTTGTACCCTTGACTGTGAATCATCCAGAAGATGTCCCTAATCTTTCTCAATTTGTTAAGGAATTTCTTGACCATGTGTATTGTTTTTTTTTCAAAATCTGTATTGACTAAACTGTTTATACACATCAATTCAACCACCTTACTTGTTCTTTCAATTGTATACCCATTCCCAATTCTACAATTTCAACTCGACTAAACTCAAACTGGCAGCCTTCTTATTTCGCCAAGGAAGCCGTTTCTTTTAATTCTCACGCATTGTTCTCGGGACCTAATTAGTGGTGATTGTGCCATTTACAATGAAGATCTTAAATTCCTAGTCATTTCTTTTTAGAAAAACAAATAATGACAATAAACAACCTACTTTTCTTCATCAATGCAATGTATCAACAACAATTCACCTATTCAACAATTAGATTTCAATCAAACAACCCAAAAAAAATTTAATTGCTTCTAATTGAGAGCAACAACCCAATTTATCACACAAGAAAAACAAATTGCAAGACATTTTCAAATGAATCATGTTGAATTTTTATTAATGATGGAGGCAAAATACAATGGAAGAGGAGAAAGGGAAGAGAGGTCGTTCATTTCATTTTCTTCTTTTGTAAGACTTAGAGGGCATGATGTTTGGAGGGTCTAGGTCAAAACTGGCTAGACAAGGAGAGAAATTAGGGACGGATGTCATTTTTCCATCTGTGTGGTACTTCCTTCTCTTTACTCGGCTATGTCATCGATTATCTTCATCCGAGCAATCGCTGGAGTTCGCTCTGCCAACATTGTTGATTGTGCCTTCAAGCTCAGAAATAAGGCTCAACAAGTTTGACAAATTATTATTTATCAAGTCTAAACTTTCATGCCAGATTTTTCTTCTGTATACATCATTATCTTCCAATTCCTTATCTCTCTCCTTCATCAACCTCCCAAACTCCTTGAATTGCTCCTTATACAAGTAATTTGAAGGCTTCAATCTTCTTTAGCATGTTACCCTCCATCTCAGCTTCTCTTTTTCTCAAAATGGTAAGCACTTCTTCATCTCTTCTAAACTGGTTGTTATAAAAGGCTTCCAAACTGGCTTTCATTTTTTCTCCTAACTCCTCCTTCTTTTTCATTTCTTCTTTCCATTCTTCTTCTTTTTATCTCAGATTATGCTCCCATAACTGTTCCTTCCTTCTGAATTCAACTTCTAGGAACTCCTCTCTGATCTGTTGATGCTTTTCCCATTTATGCTCCCTTTCTTCCATATCTTTCTTGATTGATCTCAGCATTTCCATGATTTCAATGTTCCCTGCACCCTTTCTAGAGCTCACAACCTCAGTGGAAATCCTCTCATTTCCCCAGTCCTGGAGGGCTCAGAGGGCTCATCCTGAAAGGCATCTCTTCTTCATTTGCTAGGGAAATCTGTTCTGGGACAATTTCCATTTCTCTGTTATCATTCTCCTCAACCTGCTCTGCTTCTAGTTCCACAATCCCTTTCTGCTTTTTATTCTTGGGCCCTTTGTTACACCTATAAAGGTCAGAGGAGAAGCCTTGGGGCATGTTTCTTCTTCGTCCCATGATCCTCTCACCCCAACTAAGATGCATAGTCTGCTGATTGTTGCTAGGTGAGGGATTAGTCCTCTTTTGTTGCTTAAGTGGTACCCTCTGATAAACCCCTCAATCAAACATCCAACATTCATTTTATAGCCCTTCAGCGGCATATAAAATGATCGCTCGCTCCTCTCTCACTGAGCAAAGATGTTGGAAGGATTACTGAGGATAGGAAGTAGAACCAGACCTTAGCTTCCTCAGTGAGGGATCCTCTGTTGATAGCATAATGAGGGTTCTTTCTTGTGGCTTCCCACTTCCCCTGCCCAACGCCAGAGGTCTATAATCTTCTCAAGGATCGTATTTTCTACCAATTTCAATTTAGAACCGTGCTTCGAGTTCCTTTAGTTTGAACATTTCATCGATTCTCGTGGCACAAAAGGTACCCAGACTCATTGCACGTATACCGAGTCTTCTCATTCCCACCATACTCGTGACAGAATTCTCGACTGCAGAGAATCCAAGCGCCATGTGTGCACAGAAGCACTCCCAACCTCTCTTTTCTATTATCTCGTAAAAGGGGAAATCGCCTCCCAAACCTCTTTCACCGACGGCCCTTGTCGCCGCTGTACCTCTATTCCATAAATCTTAGCTTCGTAGGCCAAGTCTGCTGGCCTGCTTCTTCTTCTGCGCCTCATTGTTTTCTCATTGCTCACGTACTCTTTCTTCCCCGATGGCTCTTCTACTACTGCAAGGTTTCGGGTTCACATTCAGTGGATAAATTTCCCGATTGAGGTTCCGTGTGAACCTCCTCCACTCTCCTTGGAAATGGTCACCTCATGAGCACACACATTATTCTCATAAGATCCGAATTAGTGGTTTTGCTATCTCGCTATGGGTGAGAATTTGGAATCAGCACCGGTTTTAAGGTTTCGTAGTCGAAGAGAGAAAAGAAAGGAATAAATGGGGAAGACGCGACCGAATGAAAGTTTCAAAGAGCCGGGTCGCTCAAGTCATAATGGGCTCAATGTTATTATTGTCTTATGGAACGTCAGTGACCTTAAAGCATGAGTGCCATAACACTAATTGCTAACAATAATTGTCCTATTTAAAGTTGCGACACCTAAACTTAATGTTTAAAACCCTCACCCTTATCAAGTATTCTGACAATTCTACTACCACGACTTATTTAGTTTCGCGCGACCTCGAAGTGGTCGTGACAAAAATTTGAAGTCGCAACCCATCTTTCTCTTTTTGCCATCATTATAGTCGTGATCACTTAATTTTGGTCACATATCATGTCTCCACTGGCCATTTAGATGGCAACATGATGTCATGACCTAGCAAGCACGTTGCGACCTCGAAATTTCTTATTCTAATGTTTCACTAGAACCGTGTCGCACCAAAGTATATCGCGACGAAAATTTCGTCTCCAAGAACAGCCTAAAGTTATACAAGACTAAATCAATAAACCCAATTCAACAACACAACCAACCTTCATTCAAATATGCAACAAATCAACTCATGAAGCATCGTATTCCACTCGCTGAATCGAAACCCACCCCCTATACTCTCAAATCATGCATTCTATAAAAAAATATAACATTTATCGTAGAGTTGATTACTTCCCTATGGTCTTCAGGTGCATATCTACAGATTTATAAATACAGACTCCATCTTTGTTCATGCCCTTACTGACCTATAAGCACAAAGCAGTAGAACAACATAAATAATATTTAACAATAAACAAAAGCTTGCTAGAAAACTCGAAATCAAAACATAAATTGACTAATAAAACTTAGAAAGAAATCAGGATATGGGTTGCCTCGCATAAAGTCGCCGCTTTGAGTCCTTAGTCGGACTCGGGCTGCTATGAAGTTCTTGTTTCAACCTCTTTTCCTCACTAAGATCTAGGTATCAATCATATTTCTTCCAAGATACTACTTCAATCGCTGACCATTCACTTTAAACTCTTCTCCATTACTGGTTTTCAATATCACTGCCCCAAAGGTTGTACTTTCCATTATCAGATAAGAGCTTACCCATTTGATTTCATTATTCGGGAAAAGCTTTAGTCCGAGCTGGAATAACAGGACTGATCTCCCGTCTTTAAATTCCTCTCCTCAAAACTTTGATCATGCCATTTTTTTGTCTTGTCTTTGTAAACTCCGCATTATTATAAGCTTACTCAACTCTTCCACTCATTCAGCAATGGAGTAATCTTCCTTTTAGCAAACTTTTAAAATCAAAATTAATTTCGATGGCCTGGGCATAGTTTTGTACTCCTAACTAAGAGGGAGGTGACAAGGTTTTCAAAGACAATCCCGTATGGGGACATTCCACGGGGAGCTTTATATGCAATTCGTATGCCCACAATGCATCATCAAGCTTTTAGACTAATCTTTTCATTGAGAGTCATAGCCTTTTCCACTTTCTTTATCTCCCTATCTAAATCTCAATTTGCCCATTTGTTCGAGGATGATAAGCTAAACTCTATGATGTGTTTGATTCTCATGAGTTTTCAAACACCTTGTTTGCAAATGGCTTCCTCCATCACTAATAATAGTCTCCGGGTGTCCCAACCGCTTCAAAATATTCCTCTCAGAAAACCCCAAACCGCATTAGCATCATTCTTGGGACAAGCCGCCGCCTCAACCCATTCGACACATAATCCACGCCTAGGGAGTATGTATATATTTCCAAATGAGGATGGAAAAGGCCCCACAAAATCTATTCCCCATACATCAAATAACTACACCACTGTGATACTACTAGGCATTTCATGCTTATGCCGATATTTCCATTCTTCGCACCGATCACAAAGTTTTACCGATTCAAAACAATCCTTGAAAATAAGAGGGCCAATAAAAACCCGATTGAGAATTTTATGGGTTGTTTCATTCCCGCAGCGTCTTCCATAAGGCGATACATGACATTCTTTGTAAAAAATTTCCCTGCTCTCACTCTTCAAATACATCCCATGATCATATCGCCCTTTTGAATAATAAGGTCATCCTAAATGTAAAACCTACTACTGCCCTCAATTTCTTCTTCCTCGCTTAGTAGCTAAATTTTTGGGTGGCATCACTCCATAAGTTAGAAAGTTCACGCGATACCAAGGCTGAGATCGGAATGACAAATTAAAATAATCGCTCATCTAAAATTTTCTACTACTTCGCCTTTCTTCAATTACGTAGCTTGTTACTACTCGACAAGTGATCAACTATCATTGTCACAACCTTCGCCTTTGGATTTCCGTGATCAAATTCCCGTAGTAGCAACACCCATCCGACTCAGTCTCACTTAGCTTCTTTCTTAGCCATGAAATATTTAATCGCTATACGATCGCGATGGATGATGACATGGGACCCCAATATATATGGCCTAAACTTTCACATGAAAAATACCTATGGCCAACATCTCTTTTTTCAAGAGTCGAAAGTAGTTCTCTCGAGCTTCATTAAAGGTTTTCGCCGGCATAGTATAAGTGACCCTAAACATTTTGTCAACTTTCTCGTCCTGCAATACGCTCCCATCGTATAACTCCACACATCACACATAATCTCAAATTCACTATTCCAGTTTGGTTTGGGCCATGATGGGAGCTTCAACTAATCTGGATTTGATCTCTTCAAATGAAGATTGACAGGTTGCATCAAAATTAAATTTGGTATCCTTTTCCAATAGCCTACATAATGGTCTTGCAATTTTGGAGAAGTCTCTGATAAATCTTCTATAAAAACCAGCATGTCCCAAGAAGTTTCTTATTCCCTTGACTGTTGTTGGTGGCAGAAGAGTCTTTATAATGGAAACCTTTGCTTAGTCCACTTCCAGCCCTGCTGTAGAAATTCTATGCCCAAGGACAATGCCTTCTATCGCCATAAAATGACATTTTTCCCAATTCAAAGCTAAGTTCTTGTCCTGGCACTTGTGAAGTATTGTCCCCAAGTTTTGCAGGCAACTTTCACAACTGGATCCATAAACTCGTGGAAGTCATCCATGAATACGCCCATAACCTCTCGCCAAATATGAGAACATAGACATCATGCATCTTTGAAATGTAGCAAGATCATCGTGATAACCTAAATGACATTCTTCTAAAAGCAAAGTACCATAAGGACATGTGAAAGTAGTTTTCTCCCGGGTCCTCAAGTGCAATAGAAATTTGGTTGGCATCCTGCACATCCATCAAGAAAACATAAGCTATATGTCCTGCTAACTCCGTCCAATATCTCGATCAATGAAAGGCAAGGAAAATGATCTTTCCCGGTCAAGTAGTGATTCAATTTTCGTAATCTATACACAACCTCCATCCCGTCACCTCAGAATCAATTCATTCCTCATTTCTCGATCACAGTTGAATCCACCCTTCTTAGGGGACCATATGAGCCTGGCTCACCTAAGGGTCATTCCTGATATTGCATAAATAAATCCTCGCATTTAGCCACATTTCAAGACTCCTTTCTACAACATCTTTCATCATAGGTTTCAGCCTCCTTTTGGTGCTCAACTCGATGTTTTGCATCATCATTCAAGCAGGATTTTCAGGTAATGCAAATAGAAGGACTCGATGCCCTTAAGGTCTTCAATCACCAGAAATTGCTTCCTTATATTCTGAGAATTTAGTAGCCAAGTGTTCTTCATTTTTATTCAATGCAACTATAGAATTATCAGCTTTGCTCCTTCGGGTTCTAAGAAAGTATACTTCGATGACTAGGCAATTCTTTAATATTAACCATTCGCACCGGTTTCTGCTCGCTTACTTCTTTCCCCGCGTGACGAATTTTCCCGTACTTTTTCAATCAAACTCCGCATCGCTTTTTGTGTTTTGGAACTGGAATGCAGAATTCATAATCAACACTCTTAAGATACCGAAAATTCATCTCATTTTCATCGATAGAATGTCGATTACAAATGAGTTCGGGCCTAAACCGAATGGATAAATGCTAACTACAACCATACACTTTCTCGCATCAACATCAGTTGTTTCAAGCTTTTGTTTGCGGGTTAAATCAGACCGGGCTTCATCTCCTACTCTTAATGTCAACTCGCCCTTTGTATATCGATCAGGTAACCCATTTGCTAGGAAAGGTCTTCCTAACAAATGCAGGAACTCGGGTATCTCTCCTCCATCTTTATAACAACAAAACCCACAAGGAAGATAAATTTTCCTACTGATTTCAAAGACATCTTCATGACTCCTTCTAGTCAGTGCCACGGACCTATCGCCCATTCAGGCAGGATTGTTATCGAGTAAGTTCCCAAACTTAGCTCACGACCGACAAAGGCATCAAGTTGATGATGGCACTTGAGTCACATAAGGCTTCCTTGAATTCATATTTTCGAATGGAATAGGGAATGGTAAAGCTGCCTGGGTCCTTCATTTTTGCTGGTAAACTCTTTTGAATAACTGCACTGCAAGTTGTAGTTAAACTCACTATTCCTTCCTCAGAAATCTTCTTCTTTTTGCTCAATATATCTTTTAGAAATTTGGCATTCGAAAGGATTGCCTCCTCGCAGCGGATATTAATTTCTATCTTCTTGAATATTTCCAAGAATTTAGAAAATTCTTCTTCCCTCCTTGCCTTCTGAAGTCTCTGTGGGAATGGAATTGCAGATGTGTAAGCTTGAATCTTCTCCTTTTGTTTTTGCTCACAAGTTACTCCAGGATGTTCAGTTTGCACTTGTTTCTCGCCACCAGCTTCCTCGAATTGCTCCTTCGTCCTCTCTTCCAATTTCTTCTCTCTTTTTGTCAATCTTTCTTTCTTTCTCGCTTCCGTCGTACTTCATTTCCCGCTAATTCTTAACCGAATCGCTACAATATTTTGGATTTTCCGGGTGTCACTAGAGCATTCTCGTCTCTTTCGCAAAGGCCAAGCCAACCGCCCAACCTCGTGTTTCTCAAATTCCTTTCCCAAGCACTCAGGCTCAGTTCAAAATTCAGTGTCGATTTGGGCAAATCTTCCAACCTGTAAAGTTTTTGTCTTGGAGGTTTAGAAGCAAATTTCTTTGTTATCCCCCCATGAACTGGCAAAGATCTCGTTCCTCAAAGGGTTGGGTCCTCTTCTGACCTTGATATTCATTTTTGTTTTCTCCTATCACAAGCATCGTTGAAACTGGTGGTCGATACTTTTGCTGGAAATTTCCGCCTTGTCTCGGGGCTCTGGGCCAGGTGGCAATTTGTGTTAATGGGTCGTGTTCGTGGTCGTGTCATCAAAATTCTATCGTGTCAACATTCGCTAACCCAAACCCAACCCATTTATTATTCACATGTTGTAAGGTGTCAATTTAATATGACCCATTTAATTTGTCATTGAAATAATAAAATTATAATTAATCATTCATGCATATTTAACACAAATAACCTATTAAATTTTAACATGTTTATTAATTTTATTATTTAAATTAATAGAAATTATAATTAATAATCCATATTTAACACAAACAACTTATTAAATTGGTTAATTAATTAATATGAAATAATTAAACGTGAATAATTGCCAAATTCGTGTTTAGACAAGTCAATACCGAATATGACCCAGGATGACAACGTAAGTAGCGGTCAACACTAACATGACCCAAGCACGATTATACTCAACTCAAAACCCGCAAACCGCGCCGTTTCTCATGTCAGTAAAATTTTGCCAACCCTAGGCTCTATGATACCCTCCAACATATGAGAAATTCTGGTTCCTTAGTGCCAGATTATAAATGTGTGTAGGCAAGCGATTAGCTTAAAGTGATAGCTTTGTTCACTTCATGTACTGGGCTCTAACTTGATACACTTTCTTCGCTTGGTCCTCAAGTACTTCTTTCTTATCCCATCTCTTTCCACTGCCTCCACTCTCATGAGCAGAGTGCTCTTTTTCTCCCCATGCGATCCATCCCGTGCATTTAGCATCAAGTTTTGCCTTCCGCTTGGCAGCCATCTTATCGGGGCCCAATGCGACCCCACTCCCTCTTGCTCATTGCTGCTTCCTAAAGATCTGTGAGGGCGCTTCATTGCCAGATTCTGGGCTAGGTCCGCTATCAAACTCTCGCTCCTTTGTGATTTTTCCTCTCGAATGCCCCACAACAAGAGGGCTACCCATGATACCCTTGTGAGGTATCATCTGCAGAGGTAGACAATACCCATTTGAGTCTTCAGATCTATGTCGCATAGGCATCTCTTCAAGAAATTGTACTTCCAGCAAAGAGATACAAGCTTTCATCCTCCCCTTGTCACGCTATGATTTCCCTTCTTTCACTCAGGAGGGATAGGTGGGAAAAATCATTTAGGTATGCTTCCTCCACCTCTCCCATGTATTAACCGGTTTACATGGCAACATCCATCATGTGGTCAGTAATATCTCTTAAGGAAAAGGGGAGAGGTGTAGCTTTATCACCTCCGGGGTCTTACAATCGCTCAAATTTTAACTCCAGGTTTGCCATCCCGAGGAATCCGCCAAGGTGTCTATTAGGACTGTTGGATGGCCAAGAACTGATTTTGGCTTGAACCATGGTGATCATACGGTTCGGCCAAAGTTTTTAAATTTACAATAGGTCGTATGACCGAGTATTCCTGTCACTTCCTTAAGCAGCCTCATTGTTGTCTTTCCAACTTAATCCAGGGAAATATATCTAATTTTGGCTTCCTGGCACACTATCCTCCTGAAATGGAGACAATTGAGATTAATTGGAAATAGTGATATCAAAAATAATATATCCTTTAAGCTCTCTTAAAAGATCAGTAGCTTATGCAACCACTGCTGACAAAACTATTTTTGTGCATTTCTTTTATAAAATAAAGAAAAAAGTCCAAATTAGCATTTCCTTTCGTCGTAGTATTGATTTTATTCAAACTTTTCACCTCAAGAACGGCGCCCATAAAACTCTCTGCTGGTCCCGTGAAAATATAGGACTAAACCACTCAATTTAACACTCTTATACGGAGCCTTACACCTTCCGTATCTATGTCAAAGTCATCAGTCATTTCAAAATGAATAAACATTTTATGTCTGAATTAATAATGGGTTTTAGTTTATGACATCGTTAAAGTAATAATAAGTCATACAAGTAGTAAAAATTGGATGTAAATCCAGATATCATTCCCATAGAAATTGACAAGAATGTTGGAATCAACTAATTCTAACTACTCAAGATCCAGCACTATTCACCTCCTTTAATAGCGTTTGAAAACTGGAATTTAAAAGACAAGATAATCCTATAGTACATTCATCTAATTAAAATAAAATTTGAATTGAAACTAACAAATAAATCGACTAAATCAAATTTCAAGTAGAAATGAACACTCGAGAGATGAAATTGTTGTGGAACAACTAATTTATGCATTTAACTCATCATTCTTTCTATCCCTGATTGACTGATTTGCCAAAGATGTCTAATAATGCAGCTTGGATTTCTCCATTATTCCTAATTAGATGTCTCTTCTTCTTTCAAAGCAAAGGATCTAATCAATTACTTGTATTCAAAACACTCTTTATAAGATCTCGTATTTTCTTTTCAATACTTCATACCCATTTCGTAAGACTGCAGATTTCTTGCATCCCAAGTCTAGGTCATTGCAAAACTTCTACAAAATGGTTTATGACTCATCCTTTAGATCTGATGGATTTTTCCTTCTCTTTGATTAGATCTCAGCTAACACAGGATCGAGATCTATCCAAATGTATTAAGGTGAAATCTCCTTAATATGAGTTAAATTGATAAATAATTCCTTCCAACCTCAACTATGAGTGAATCGAAATCTATCGAATGAACTCTCGTGAGCTCCTTAGTTTTTCAATGATAGTCTAACATACCCACAAGTTAAATGTTCTGAGCTCTCAGGAATCTCCATCTCTGTGTCACTCAGAGGGCTTCGGAAATCAAAGCAAAGAAACAATCCTCGATGGTATCTCTGACTACTTATCGGGAACAAACTCCAATTCACAAACAACATCAATCAAATAAATCAAAATCCCAATTTTAGGAAATCTTTCAATCTGCGTTAAAATAATACTGTGAATCTAACAAAGAGGTCCATTCTAATGGAAGCTATGCTTCTCAATTATGTAATCACAATTGTAAAAATGGAGTAATGATCAAGAGTCATCCACTCGTAACTATAATTCACCTGAAGAAACGAATTCCAGAAATGGTCTAAACTTCATTGATTCCATTTAATTGGAAAAGAAATGAAAAAATTAAATCCAACTTACATTCTAAATGACATCGGTTCGCATCCGTAAAAATAAAAGAAAAGAAAAGAAAAGAAAAGAAAAGTCTATTCTAAAATATACAGTGAGCCTTCCTCGTCCTCCCGCATGCTGGGTCTCGTAAACTAAGTCGCTCTCTCATACAGACACGCCTATTTATAACTTTTTGAAATCGCCCGATTCCAAGGTTCCGGTGTGATTTTCCCTTAAAATTAATGGCTCATCTCACTCGCTTTAGGTCACGACTGTAGGCTTCTCGCTGCAACATCATTCGCGCCTGGATCCGCTAAGTCCTGTCAGGACTCGTGAAACCTCGCCGCAACCTTCTTTCGCTTGTTCCTATGAATTGTTGAGTCGCACCGAGGTTTTCTCTCTGCGACCGGGTTTCTTTTGTTTCTAGCGCTTGATGTCACGACCACCTCTTACGTCATAACCCACCGTTTCTTCGCCATTGAAATATATGTCGCGACCTCACTCTTATGTCGCGACATCATTCTCGCTGCCGCCTATGTCGATCTTTGTTACGACCACGCTTTTCTCGAATTTCATCAAATTCCTTTGTGGTCGTGACTCTGGCCCATGTCCCGACCTAGTCAGTCTTGTTTAATCGCATTCGTGTCGCGACCAAAAGCAATGTCATGACACCATTTCTATTGTTAGCCACTCGATTCGTCACGCCCTTTCGCGTCGCGACTTAAATTGTTTGTCTGTTTCATTATCTTGTCGCGACATGCTGGGATTTAGGTCAGCACCTAATCGCTTTTCCTTGTCAAATCTATGTCGCTACATTATATCTTCCTATCCCGTCTCAAATTTCTTTATTTCTTAGCTACAACAGCTTTCTTCTCACTTCAAATTTCTTCTTAATGGTCACGACTTAAAAAAGTATGTCGCTGACCGGGACATCGCTCTTATCACCTTTGCTCTTGCTGCAATTTGCCTAAACTTAGTCACAAATACGTTTTAACCTGCTTCAACTCATTTTTATGTCGCGACATGAAATCTTCGCCGCCACCTCGACAATGTCTCGCCTACATTTTGTCAGAACATCAAATTCCCTGCAGAGCTTCAAGTAAGTCCATTCAATGTTTCGGGTCGCGATGATCAATTATCCGCTGCGACTCAACAATGTCTTCTTTTGTGTCGCGACCTCAGTAACCTGTCGCGACATGATCTTCCTCAAGCCCTTCCCGTTCGTCTCAAAGAAATTTTCCTATCGCAATCCGCCATTGGCTTACTATCACTTCTAATAAGGACCGAATTCTCGCCGACTTTTAAACCGCAATGTTAGTGAATTACTTGTCGCGACCTCAAGAGTCTATCGCGACCCAGCTACTTGACCAGATATAGCTTTTGTATACTTGCTGGAATTTCCATTTCTTCTATAAAAGTCTGCAAAATACAAATTTGGTAAAACTTCCATATTTCTGAATAAAAACAAGCAATTATATAAAAGAAAACATAATTTAAAAATGGATTAAAAATGAATGAGTTTTTGACTCATCAATCATGTCATGTCATTTGCATATTCTTACCATTTATCTTATGCTCTTACGCTCGTAAACAAGCAGAACCTCTCTCTAAATTAATACGATCCGTAGCACAAAAAAATTAATTAACTGAGGTTACAATTTATAGAACCTTCACCTAAAAAAATCAGAAAATATATCAAAGATATTGCATGATTAATCCATGCAAGCCTCAATAAATTCAACGTCAATTTCCAAAGTTAAAAGTTGTGCTTAAATTAATCAACTTAAATTCAACGTCGTCTCAAGATCAAGAAGAAGAGGAAGATGGTGAAGTTATGGATGAAAATCCTCCTATGTCAACAAAAGAAAAATTAAATGTTCTTCATTCTTGTATTTCATTTCTTGATCTTTCAAATCCAAATCATGTTATAGCTCATAAGGTACTTAGAAACATACACTTGAGATACTGATTTGACTGAAGTTTTTCTGGGCCACTCAAACTACTTTAGATAGGTATTTTCAGTGAATATTGATTTAATAAGCAATATATTTTATCTATGATGTATAGTGTATTTTTAGATTTATATGGAATATTGATTCTATAAATTAATATTTTTATATAGGGTGTTTTCTATTTTGCATTAAATAATAGATAGTAGAATTATTAAATTATACACATTCCACGGAGTCGGTGGATTGATTTTTCATTAAATAATGGAGGTTATTAATTTATAGAGTATCAATTTAGGGAGGTTCTACTGTACCTTAGAAGTGGATACGATAACTATAAGGACCCGAAGGTGCTATAATCATTGTACGAGACAATAAACTATAAAGACCCGAGAAAGCTGCAGACATTGCATGCACACCGACCATCTATGCGCCCGCCAAGTGGGCCAAAGATCATTATACGACAATGATCATCTATGCGCCCGAATGAAATGTAATGAATTCAAAATGAGGCCAATTGATCGCAATGCCGCGCCTTTTCTCCCTAATAGGCATGGCCATCTATCTCTCTACTAGGTTCTAAGCAGATAATCTGTTTCTTTTATTTCATTTACAATATATATCACATATCCCCGAATAACTATTGTTATCCGATAATCATAGGCGATATTTTCTTATCATTGCATCTTTATTCTTGTATTATTTAGACATTTATACGTTTTTCTTTATGCTTTCATTACACATTTATCTTTTCATCCCTTAACCAAGGAATAACACTACATTTGGGTGCTAAACGAGGGCAAGAAACAAGGCTCGCCTAACTAATGATCACCGAGGCGGCGTATAACTTTATACTTGTACGAACCCTTTCATTCACTTATGAATCTCATTAGTCTAATGGAAGATTGTTAGAATTAACTAAGAGAGGAACCCAAACAAGACTAGCGTGTGTTTGCTCTGGGCTTAAACAATGCTATGCTCAAGGGCAGAGGTCTCTAGGCAAAGTCTCGTAAATGCGTAAATTCTGCATCTGCCCGCTCTAGGGCACAGTGACCCCACCTAGGTGGAGCCCCACGCCAGGCGTGCACCTCACGCCTCAGCATAGGAGGTCGAGTAGAATGCAGAATTGACCAAATTTGGCCCCTTTCACCATAAATTTCCTTCCAAATCAAAACCAACTCCACCAAAACTCAAAATAAACCAACACACCCATCTCATACCAATCAACAACATTTCTAATATGATTTTTTCTACACAACTTAGACAAAAAAGAGATTTATGATAGTTCCATACCAAGGAGATGTTCCAAACTTATGTAGATTCCATACTATTCCATACTAGTATTCCATACCGCTTTTCGAACTTCTTCTTCCTTTTCCGTTTTTCTTCTCTTCTCTCTTTCTCCCCAAACGTGAACCCTAACCTTCAAGCAAAAAATGAAGTTTTCTTAAGGCTTGTTTGGTCTTATCATTTTTTTGCCTAATTTTTAGCTTTTGCAATTTGGTCCCTCAACTCTCTATTATCTGCAATCCAACTTATCTAATTTTCACTTTATTATATAATCTTCATAAATTATCACCCTTAGGTCCTGGATTGGTAAATTACTAATTTACCCTTAACTCTTGTATTAATTCCGGATTTTTACTTATTTTTTTTATCATTATTTTATTCCCAAAAAATATATTGTTTTTATTATACCCAAAAACATGCTATAAAAAACTATCGTGATATAATTTTTGCGTTATAGTGGGAGTTACTGATTTATCTTCCTGAAAGCAAAACCCATTGGTTACAAGTGGATTTTCAAAAGACAATATTTTCCATATGGTTCCATTAAAAAATACAAAGCTAGGTTAGTAGCCAAGGGTTTTTCACAAAAACAAAATGTTGACTACTTTGATAAATTTGCTCCTGTTATTAGGATTTCTTCCATTCGTATTTTGATTGTTTTGGCTTCTATTCATAGACTTTTTATCCATCAAATGGATGTAAAAACACCTTTTTTAAATGGAGACTAGGATGAAGAATTCTTATATGTTACAAATCAAGGTTGTATTACACCTAGACAAGAACATAAAGTTTGCAAATTAAACAAGTCTCTATATGGTTTAAAACAAGCGCCTAAACAGTAGCACGAGAAATTTGATAATGCTTTATTGAAAAATGAGTTTTTATCTGTTGAAGTGGATAAATGTGTATATACAAAGTGTATAGAAAGTGTAATTACTGCATTGCATGCATGATATGTTGATTCGCACTAGCCCGTGTGGTATATGAGATTAAGAGATTTCTAGCTTCACAGTTTGACATGAAAAAATATATAGGTGAAGCTAAGGTAATTTTGGGTGTGAAAATCACAAGGATGGGTGATAGTATAAAGCTATCACATGAACATTATGTTGAGAAAATACTCAAGAGGTTCTGACATTTCAATGCCAAACCTGTGAGTACCCCTTATGATGCTAACACCCATTTAATGAAAAATCGAGGTGATCCTGTGGGTCAAGCTGAGTATGCACAAATTATTGGGAGTCCGGGCGCATTTGATGAACTTTTCTAGACCTGACATAGCATATGTAGTGTGTAGATTAAGTAGATATACACATAATCCCAATAATGATAATTGGAGTGCATTAGCTAAACTAATGAAATACTTAAGGGGTACCATGAACGATGGTATCCTATATAGTGGATTTCCCGCTGTGTTGAAAGGATACAACGATGCTAACTGGATCTCTAATTCAGATGAGATAAAATCCACAAGTGGTTATGTCTTTACTTTGAAGTGGTGTTGTTGCTTGGAAATCATCTAAACAAACTCTCATTGCTACTCCTACCATGGAGTCAGAGTTTATAGCTCTTGACCCGCAAGCAAAGAAGTCGAGTAGCTAAGGAACTTCCTGGTCATGAATTCCTTGAAAGTAACAACACCTTCTCGGTGTCTATGCATCGATTGCCAAGCAGCAATATCGATTGCAAAGAATAAAGCATTTAATGGGAAAAATAGACATATTCGTCTTAGACATGAGGTTATGAAACAGCTGTTGATAGATGAAATTATTTCCATTGATTATGTAAAGTCAGAAGTGAATTTGGCCGATCCTCTGACTAAGGAAGAAAATTAATTTTGGAAACATCGAGTGGAATGGGACTTAAGCCAATATGAGACTAGCAGTGATGGGAACCCAAACTTTGTAATTAGCGATCCCATGAAGAAGGTTCATATGGGTAATAAGAAGTCACTTGTTAATCCTGCTAGCACCAACAAAATTGTCCATTTCCTATGGTGTGGTTATGATTCTAGAATGCATAATTTGAGAGGATGAGTAGTATTCTTAATGATTTTATATCCCTTATGGGTGGTACATATAAATGCAGTGTGTACTTGATGAAATCACCTATATGTTGTGAGTAGGTCATCTCTACGAAATGGTATGGCAAAATTTCTAGAGTACTTATGAAATAATCAGGCACGCGCATGGTCTAAACGCGCACAACGACGTTGAACAGCAAAAATCGTGATGTGTGGTGTTAATGATAAGGTCCCTAATTTACAATCAACAAGATTCGGGTTCATAGAAGTTATAAGCTTCACCAATACTCTGTAAATTAAATCTTATTCATCTATGTTTGGTTCATAATTCATTGAACACCAAATTTAAGGCAATTACACCTTCTTCCGTATTTCAAACAAAGCGTTTTTAAATACATAAATTTTTTGTTGAATACAACCATCTTTTTGAAAAATGTGGGGGATTGTTAGTAAACAATAGTTTTCAAAAAGGTGTTGTCCCACATGGAAAAAAACAAGAGTCTTTATTGGGTTTATATATCAAAACCTTATTAAGGGCCAGACACGACTTCTGAGAAGAGGGGAGCCCTCAAGGCGCATAAGAAATGGGCCGCAGTCATAAAATCACAAGAACACAACAGGTTATTTTGAATTCAAATTTAACCATTAAGTTTCAGATGCACGCTGTAACGCTTCAAATTAATTCAAACTAATTTTTTGCCAATAAATACAAACTGGTCTCGGGATGTTAAAAAATACTGTTTTCCCTACCATTCTTCTACAACTTGGAATATCTATCATCTGGTTGCTCCCGCCTGCAGTCATTCCTGCACTCGAAGAAATGTCAGATCCCTGGGAATCAAATTCCTATGATAGTGTTTACACACGCCTCGCCAGCTCGTTTTCTCTAAACCGCCGCCGCTTTACGCGGACACCATCGGCCTCGAACTTGTCGTCCGATCTTCCACCCTGCCTCGCTCCCATTTGCCGCTGTTGTCTTCTGCCTTGTTCCGACCTTCAAGTAGCTACAACTACAACAATTTCCCGAAGACAATAAGATCGACAAAACACAAAAATAACTAAAATTTTATATTTTTATACTAAAAATTTAGAGAGATTTAGATTTAACGATTTCAAAAAGCAGTTATCGCCACAAAAATCACTCCCTTATTATTATTATTTATTGATTTGAATACTTTAGCTTCAAAGTTAGTAAACTCCGTCCATACGACTTCAAGCTGTGAGTCCCCTCCCTATGCCCTTATGCATGTTTTAAGGATGAACACTCAACAACTTGACCTAGGCATGATGAGCTTCCCTTATTATTCAAAACTATATATTATAGGCTTGTCTTAATTGGTATTAAAATATTTTTTTTCTAGTTTAAATACCTTAAGGCTCCATTTGGAACTCGGAAAGTACTAAAGAAAGAAAATATAAAGGAAAATATGAAGGAAATAAAAATAAATCAAGGAAAATAAAATAGTTTAAATTTAATAAATTAATTCTATATATTTATTAAACTTATTTTATTTGTTTTTCTCAGATATATAAGAACTAATTTATATTTAAAATTATGTGTAAAAATTTTAAGAATTTTATTATATTTCATTTTCTTTTATATTTTTCATGAGAAAATTATTTTTTAGCATTTTTTCTTTCCCTATCACTTCTTTCCGGATTCCAAATATAGGTCAAGAGATACATTAATCCGATTCCAAATATAGGTCAAGAGATAGATTAATTGGTCCGACTTGGGTTTGTTTCCTATACGGTTAATAAACACCCGAACCTCTTTGTAGGACATTGGAAACCCTGAATTTTTCAAGTTCAATTATATGACTTGCTTTCAATTCCATGTGGTTCGATCTTTAAGAGGATTGGATTGGATGATCCGACATGGAAGATCAGAATATACATCTCTAGAAAAATGATAATTTTGCCATGTGGGTTTAGTTGTTCTACAACTGAAACCATATCAACAGTTATATATCCAAGAATCCAAATTCTCAGAAACTTGGAGATCAATGATGGAAAGAAAAAAAAAAGGAAAAAAGAAAAAAAAAATAATCCTGGGGTCTTCAAGGAAACTGCAAGGAGCTTCTTCCCGGTTTCCTGTATCATCTTCTTTGTTACAGTTAGTAAGCATGCGATTCTGCAAGTTCAGTTCGTCTCTAGACGTAATAAATCATACCAACTTCTAGTAAAGAAGCGTGAGGCACGTTCAGAACAACATCAGGTCTTCTGCAGTTCCTGCTTAGAAAAGCATACACAAAATCTATAGCAACTTTCTTGACAATGGAAGACGATTTCTTCGCCTTTGCATTGGAATGCCCCAGAATATATGCAACCCCAGATTCCTTAGCTTTCAGTATCTGCAGGGATTCTTCTTTGGGACGACAGTTTTCCAAGTTTTCCAAGTGATCGTTGCTGGATTTCATAACTTGGATGATACCATGTGAAGACTGCACTGTGTTTTCTTGATGTCTGCGGTTAGTGAAAGTGAAAGTCTGTTCTGGAGCATCAATGTCTTCGATATCTGAGCTTCCAAACTCTCTGGATGATTCTTCAATCATTGGTTCCAGACAATTTCTTTCTTTCAACAAATGCACAAGCTCAGATATAAGTGTGTTCTCGAAATCGTAGTTTTCCTGTTGAAGGTTCTTGTATCCATACCTGACGATGCACCGGAACATGCTATGCTCTTTCTTGCCCACTCTGCTTATTAGAAACCTTTCCTTTTCAGAGACATAGGGAACTTGAACAGACTTCACACACACAAAAACAAGAACCTGATGGAAAGCTGGTAAGTTCGTCACGAAATGTCCGAAAACAGCTGGAACTCCTGTCACCAGATTGCATATGAGTCCGAGGTACTCTGACCATGCCAAGGCTTGGTCCTAATCGTAATATCCTTTTCATCGAAACCTTGTTCTCTGCATCAAACTGGTGTTTCTTCAAAGTTCCATAGTTCCAGACATACATTACAGTCAGGAAGATCAATGACAGGGAAAGCGGGATCCAACCCCCTTCTGGGACCTTGCAAAATGATGCAGAGATGTATAGAAGTTCTATCGATCCAAAAAACACCAAAAATGCAACAGTTGTAACTATCTGTAGCTTCCATACGATTATCATCACCATTGCCATCAAGCAAGTTGTCACAAGCATAACAGTAGTCACTGCCAGCCCTACAAACGAATCAATACAATCAAAGTTCAGTCAGGAATACGCGATCTGCCTAAAAGGACAAAACCGAAGATAGATAGATTTATACCATAAGCATGACCGATCATGTTAGTGTCCCTTAATCCAACTGTCACAGCTAAGCATAGGCACATCAACATCCAGTTTACCTCAGCGATGTAAATCTGTCCAGATATTTTACGCGACGTATGAACAATTTTCACACGAGGAAAACAATTTAATGCACCGCACTGACTTATAATGGAGAATGTAGCTGAGATCGCGGCTTGACTTCCTACAACAGCTGCAAAAGTGGCAACTATGAACACTGGCCAAAATACAGCTTCTGCACAACGAGACGAGACCATTAATATAGGAGAGGAAAATACTAGAAAAACAGTTTTGGTAATTCCACACTTTTCTTGCCTGGTATGGCTTTATAAAAGCTGCTTTGGACGTCTTCATGGTGCCTGGAAAGATATGCGGCCTCACCCATATATGCAAGAATCAAAGAGGGATATACGAGAACTGTGAATGCAATCTGGGAGTGGTACAAAGATAGAAAGCTATTAAAGCTGTTCTGACTTCAATATTTTGAACACTTTAATGTAGAGATTTGTAAAGAAAAGGTCTAGAGTTACCTTAATGGAGAGCGCAGAGAAATGGCCCAAATCAGCAAACATCATCTCTGCACCTGAGAGCATCCGAGGGAAACAAGTTTTCCAGTAGCTTGGCTTAACAGCAAGTATACCACTATGACCAGATCAGAAGTGTGAGAGAGGTACCTGTGATTGAGAGAACCACTCCTCCTAACGACACCCATCCTTCGATGCCTGTGCTTTTAAGGAACCTCAACATGTAAACCGGAGAAAGGGCACGAAATATAAGCGGATTCCACCTCAAGATGTTATAGACTCCAATGCCACTGATGCATAGAAGCCATGCTGTGACAATTGGAGCAAACATGAAGGCAACTCTATGTGTTCCGTGGTGCTGAAGGGAGAAAAGCACCACCAATATGACACAAGAGATTAGAACAACATAATCTGAAAGAAGAATTATCTGTTAGAAATGTATTTGGGAAATTATGGAACTTAGCGTTTGAATAAGTTAGGTATTGAATAAAGGTCGACTTACTTTCATATGGAGCCTCAGATTTTCAGTTTGACACCTGAAACTGCTGAAAGAACTGCAAAGGAAATTATGCAAACCTCTTTTAGAGTATTCATGAACTCTTACAAAGAAAGTAGAACTTTTCTGAGAAAAATATATCAATTTAGAAGCCAAAATTCCACTTTCAAATGAAATCAATGCAAAGAATAATGATAAATGACTGATGTACCATTAGTAATAATTAAATTGTTAAGTCTTTTTCCCTTTAAGCACACAGAATATGAATCTTCTGGTGTCTCAAGGGATAGCAAGTTAGCAACACAGATAGAGAGTGAAAAGTACGAAATTGCAACATATTCTATGGTGTTGCAATAGATCAAGTGAGGCATTATGCTACTCGAGAAGTATACAGTGTTAGAGAGGCTATGCTCATTCCAGCTACCTGATATTGCAGGAGTGAGAATCCCATCACCAATTGCCATACAGGTTCCCAGCAAAACAAAAATCAACAGCCCCTGGCGAAATTTTGGGTGCTTCTCAAAGACTGATTTCATAGCAGAGCTCTGCCATGTGTCCACTGATTTTTCCGTTGCATAGGCTGACAAATTCTCATCTATGGCTTGTTGATTCGGCAGAATGCTCAATCTTGCATGTCGGCAAAGTAAGGAATACAATGCAAAGGTACCACCTGCACTCACATATTACATTCTCATTGTGTGTGATAGAATTAAGCAACAAAAAGGGGAAGTCTGACATGCAAAAGCTCTCTTTCCAAACCAAACGTATGATACTGAGATGCACGCCGAGCAATCATAACTATAAGCATACATGAAGGGAAGGGAAATGCTGTACCTTCACCATTATCATTAGCTGACATCACAATGAAGACATATTTGAAGAGAGCTATAAGAGTAAATGTCCAGAAGATGAAGGAAAAGAACCCTATAAATCTCTTCTATCATTCTCATGGAGGCCCAACTTCCCGGAGAAGGTAGTCTTGTAGACATAGAGAGGTGAGGTACTGAGGTCACCATAAACCACTCCAAGACTTTGATAAGCCAATGTGAGAACAGTAGTACATGATGCCCTCTTTGTATTCTGGTTCAAGACATCAAAATAATTAATAAAAAAACCAACCAGAAAGAAAACAAGAAAAGGATCAAGCAGTTTAACAATAATGAGTTTTGCCATGGATTCAGCTGCTTGCAGATATTCATGACTGAATCTTGGATATTATATTTCCATTTTCATCTGTTTGAAATACAATTAGGGAAATCCTCTTTACCCTTTACTCTTTCCCTGTTTCTAATGTTTCCACTTCTCAGCAAGGTTCTTTAATATCAAACACACTGCTTTCATCTGCATTGAACCCATGAATGATCTTATGGGAAGAAGAGGATAAACCATCTCTGTTGAATGAGGGGTTCATCAGTTGGATTGAAATTTGTCCATCACAAGCAAACAGATGCATTTCCACTGACACAAAGTCAAGGCCAGACACACACATATATGGATATTTCATATTTTTTTTATATATCAATTCCACCAAAATTCTTTTTCCAATTTTAAATGCAACATAAATATATTTCACTCACAAAACTGTAAAAGTCCCCAATAAACTGAGAAAACTGAAATAGAAAATCATGGCCTGAAATTTATGTTCTAAGTTCAGTGGGGAAGAATCTATAAATACATCTCCTTCACCAGTAAACATTGTAAAATTTTCTACTGTAAAGAAAAATCTGTAATTGAGGAACCCATTAGATCAACACGGATTCATTTCCATTCAGAACCCACATGAACTATACAAATGGGAATCCCACAACTGCTCTCCTTCTGCAGAGTTTCTTATGAACGGTATAGACAATTCTTTCCCACAAACCTTCCAATTTTTCCTGACAGAGCTTATTCCACCCAAAACCCATTTCCAAAAGTTAATATTGTAAAATGTAACAGAAGCTGCAAGAAATCACTGCATTTACAAACCCAGAAAATAACACCACCAGAAAAAAAAAAAATGAAACCTATCCATAGTCATCCAAAAACTCAGCCCAGGAAAGGTACCTGGTGAGAAATTCCTGGTTCCAAGGATTCTTCCGAAATTGTTGGGCTCATGGCGAGAGAGGGAGAGAGAGAGAGAGAGAGAGAGAGAGAGAGAGAGAGAGATTTGATTGGAAAGAAAGAGGAGCTGTTATTCAATAAAAAGACTGGGGAAGAAGAGAATGTAGGGAGTGAGCAGCAGCAACTAGGAAAGAGGCAAGTGATGTGTGTGCAAACAAGTTGCAAAATGCATTCAATGCTCTTTACACTCTGTTAATTTATTTCACTACCGTTATTAAACTTGGAGAATCAAAAATTTTTTCCAAAATATTTCCTAATCCAATCCGTTTCTTCCATAAATTCAGCTCATTTTTTTGTTTTTTTTTCTAAATCAACTACTTTTATCCACCAAATCCTATTTAAATTTTATACAAGAATCATATCATAAAACAAAATTATATTTTTATGTTACACACCTTAGGCAGAATATATATATAAATATAAATATTGTCAGCCATGAATTATTGTCAGCCACATTAAAATTTAAAAGCTTATCATATGTTAGTTTAAATCCAGACAAACAAATTAACAATATTTTCTAATCTGTACAGCTCTGAACCCCTCTCAGCCTTGCCATGAATTATTTATTACTTATTTTGTTTTTTCCCTTTCTTTCATTTCATAACAATCTGTACACCTCTAAACCCTCTCAACTCTAATACATGTGTTTTAAATAAATAATATCTACGTGATTGAGACGAATCAAATCCATCGGTAGACATGTATGAATCAAAGAGTCATCACTTACTAAATACAAAGTCTCTTTTTTCCATGCCACAATTGATGAAAAAAGGGAGAGAGATTGTTGCAAATTAAAGAGAAGGCCCTCATTGGTGACCTTTTTTTTTTCTTCTCTTTTTGCTATAAACATATGTATGAAAGAAAAAAAAGAAGCACAAAAAGTAAATGGATCTTACAGATCATAAGCTAAATGATCTGTAAGATATTTTTAAACCCTGTAAAGTCTTGCTTTCTTATTGTTAAAATTGAATGGACCACCATCAATTGAATCAACCCATATTGTTTAATTCTGTGTGTGACTTGCTTTCTGATGACTTAAAAAAGGAATGTAGTGAAATGCTTGTGAAGGCATAAAGTCTCTCTAAATCATTGTCCCACTTTATGTTTTAAAAAGAGAGAATGTGGCATTTGAAGATATTTTTGATAAATTTACTGATAATTGAATAAATAATTGTCGAAATATTTTAGATTGGAAAATAATTTCAATTCTACGTAATGAGGTGAAAATTATCTTACAATGAAAACACGATTTCACAAATTTATATTGATATCATATATTCAAAACATAATTTCATAATTTTAAAATTTTACACAAAAATCGTGTCTTCAAAACACAATTTCATATTTTTACACTGAAATCATATCTTCAAAACATAACTTCATAATTTTACAATTTACACTAAAATTGTGTCTTTAAAACACGATCTCATATTTTGTCACTTAAATCGTATTTTGAAGACACGACGTTTATGTGGTGCTTAGTTGAATAAATAAGCACACTATAGATTTTAGATTTTTTTTTTTTTTTGTGTATTTTAAAAAATATTTTTTCTAATTATGGTATCATTTAAAGAAGCCCACATTTGAAGAATGCATGCAAACATCATGCAAATGTTCACATCTTATTTTGAAGATATGCAAAGTTGCTAGAGTCAAAAACCAGATTTGGGAGATCATAATTTCAGTTATAGTAAGCCTAGCACTTGCCTTAGTCTCACCTAATAATAGCCATGGAAATGTAATGTTTTGAGGCTTTGACTTCAACTCAATCAAAGAGAAATGAGCCTTGGCACAGCTCAAATGGTAGATTTTTATTTTTATTTTTATTTTGAAATATGACTATGATAAGTAATTTTATTAAATATGGATTAAAAAATATCCATAATAATCTTTAAATGCAAATTTTTTAACATCTTTAGGAAAATCTTACCACCAAATATTTGAATTAATATTGCTAATACATTTCTTAGCTAAACGATATACTGCTCTATTGGCTTTCCTATAGATATGACAAAAATGGTAAATATTTAGATTATGAGCAAGCCTCCAAAATATCTTCCATTAGTAGAATAATTGAACTAGGTAATCTACTTTTATTTTTATTATGACCATTGATAATTACTTTAGAGTCTCATTCAATCTCTAGGTTTGAAAAACCATTATTAGTAGCTGCTAAAACCTGTCTTTCAAAGCCACACATTTTACAATAATTATCGAAGTATTACCTAAATATTTGCTTCTTATCATCTTAATTATACCATTGGCATCTCTACTAACTGAACCTAATGCGTTTATATTGTTAATCTTTAATTTTCAAATTTTAATTTGAATTTTTCATTAATATGAGGAATTCATCGAATCAATTTTTTAATCCTACGAGAGATATTTTATCGTTTGTTATTAAGAAAAGAATCACTCAAAAACTCAATAAGATCTTGAAAAGTTAAAATAACTTGCTCGATAATGAGAAAGAGGTTTGGTTTACGTCTCTTAAACACAACCTGATTTCTATATATCCGAATATTCCAAAGGACAATTGTCTAAAGGGTAGGGTAGATTAGAGTTAGAAAGTGTATCCCATATTTGAGAGCCATTCAAGCTCCTTTTTTTAGTGTGGTGATATGACCATGAGGGGGAAGGGGGAATCATGAAGGTGAAGTGGGTATGGAGGTCTCCATCCTCCAACCACTCAGACAAGGCCAAACCATAAGGGGAGCCCCTTTATTTGTACTTACATACTGATCTAGACATCTCAATTTTCTTACTAGAGGAAGGAGAGAATTGTGGGAGAGTTTGGCTCAAAATAACTCTTTTATAAAAAATAAAAATATTCATTTTAAGTAATTTTTAATCTTTTGTTCAAAACGATCCCTTATATCACTTAGAAAGGATGTTTAGATTTTTTAATTTTTTCAATATAATTTAGAAGTCACAGTTTCTAATTACGGTTTTAGTTTAAAAATGAAACTATAGTTTTAAACTGTAACTTTAATTTAAAAATGAAACAGCAGTTTTTAACTGTGGTTTTTAGAAATCATTTTGAATAAGAATTTCAAATATGACCTAAAATAAAAAATAAAAAATTGGAATAAAAATATCATTTTGACCCAAAACTCAATCTGGGAAGTATCTGAATAGCACTTAAAGTACACAACACAGTAGGGTTTTTTAAAAAGGTAATATGGTATTTGGGATGAAATTGAAGGTAGTGGGGGATGGGACCTGAATATTAAAGAATGTGAGGGCACCAAAATTATCTGCTTGTAGAAGGGGAAAATTATGTGCTGACCAAGTGGTAGGACCATTGTGAGGATTTCTGTCCTTTTCTGTTACCAGTGTAATCCTGATTCCTGAAAACATGGCCTTCTGATATTGATGCCCTTTCAAAACCATTAATCGCCATTCAAAGTTGTGGATGTCAGGAATTAGGGTTTATAGAGGAGAGGAGAGGAGAGGAGAGCTCTGTAGATTGTTCTGGATGCTAATAATTATGAACACCTTTCTCAAGCTATAGGAATATGTTTGCTCAAAATTCTTGTGCTTATTGCCAACTTCCCCTTGCAATCTTTAGACTAGACAGCACCTTTCAATACCCAACTTGTGGTTGACCTGCATTGTTACTCACCCACATATATGCAAAAAGGAGATGGTGAGATATGATCTTGTTAGCATATTCGAAAAGACTATTACCTATCTGGAGGTCATCATTTTTCCTCTTTTTTTTTTTTTTTCTTTTTTTTTGTGGAAATTATGTTATGGTGCCCTAAGGGTCATCCAAATTTGTCTTTTTCCGAATTTATGCACTTTAGGGAAAGAAATCTCATATTGATGCATTTAAATAAACGGACAATTTTGCCCTCCATTTAGAATACATAATGGAGTGGTGAGTTCTATCATGTCCAATTAGCAATGTGTTAAGTTATAATATTGTAGTGTATCGAATTAATATAAAGAGTTGTATCATTGGCTACCTAATATGTGCTGGATAGGATGGCAAAATTGTTTGCTCAGACCATGCACTATTTGAGTACACCAATATGAGATTTCTGACCCTTTTTTTTAATTCGTTTCCCCTTAAGGCACCATAACATGATTCCCACTTTTTTTCCCGACCCATGGTGACATACATACCTAATGGTTTGAATTTCTTAGGAAGATCAAATCATGGGCAGAACAATAAGATATCCCCAATCGGGGGTTGCTTTTTTAATATTAAATTAAAATGTGGAATCATTGGATGTGATCCAACCGTACAGCGTTGATAATTGGTGAGTACAATACAATGCATGGATGGATGGCTGGAATTAAGACTTAAAGAGAAGGAAAGATTGGGAAGGTGTGGGATGGTGGTAGGTGGGCTTTCTGTATCAAAATGGAAGCTTGGTGTCTTTATTTGTGTCCCCTATTGATTCAATGCTCTTGCCTCTTCACACTTTGAGTTGTCAATGCCGGAGAAAAGTTGGTAGTGAGATATGTTAGAACCTTATCTTCTTTTCTTTCTTTGAGTTGTTTTCATGGACAAAAAAGCGAGGGACTTGGCTTCCACGTATGGTACCCCCCCTCCACCGCTTTTCGAGTAATACAAATTTTAAAAAATAAATTACCAATATGGTTAGAAAAGCAAACTAACTTCCAAAGTATTATTCCCGTTTATTGACTATAGTATTCCCACGTAACGTGTATTGACTAATAACTGTGACATTATTGATATGCACATTGAATAAACTAATAACCTGACATCGCTGATAAAGATATCGATTGACTATGCGATTTTAATCTAACGTTTATCGACAAATGACTATAACATCGCCGACATGTATAAGCCGACGTACCAATAACGACTGACATCGGGTTGACATGTGATTGGCTGACGTACTCAAACGCATTAGATTTGTATTATTTGATTTTCAACCTATATTTAAAAAAAATGTTAAAAAAATAACATTTTTATCCAAATCTCCCGCTTTTGTGCGCTCAGATGTTGCCAGTTGTATGAACCATCTCTTTTAGAGGGGGGAAAGATGATATTTTTGGATGATGGTGGTGGCTGGAGAGAAAGAGCTGTCAGGAAGAGGGTGAAATCAAATCATTTGTGGCGAAGTTCAGAATGAGGAAATTGGGCTGATGACAAAGAGTTGGTCGTGACTTGTGAAAGCGAGGGGGAGAAACAAAGAAGCCGGGAATTGTGGCTCTTGATATTACAAATATAAGTTGAAAACCAAAATAATGTCCAATCAAATGCTGACTCATGTCGAAATACACATTAGCAATACGACAGTCATTGATTGCGGTATTGAAAATTTTTTTAAGTTAATATTGCAATCATTGACTACAAACGACATTGAATTTTTTTTTTTTTTTTTTTTAAGTTAAAGTCATGACATGGATTCACTATTTTAGGCATTAACTTGATTTTCAAACTATTTTAGTAATTAAAAAAAAAATTATTAGTTTGGGACAAGTGAGAACTTGAAGGTTGATGAACGTAAAGAACATCTGCAGAGTCTAATGGAGAAATCTGCATCTGTCTCACCAAGAACCCAAGCTGAGTTCCTGTTTAACAAAACATGACCAATCCTTGAGGAAATGAAAGGAAATCAGATGCACATAGAAATGCAGCCCTACACAAATAAAAAATACATGTTGGACCAATAGAAACTCATTATAAGAAGAAAGTATTTTTGAGCACCACAAAAACCGACTCTTTTTATAAAATGATGTTTTTGAGCAGCATCCTCCAACAGAAACCCGAATTTAAATGACCTTTGACATGCAAACAAGAACGCTAAACCCAAACTGATGTAAATCCCATAAACTGAATACCCATGACATGTGGCAGCATGAGGTAAAGACAACTAACTACATCATATTGCCAGGTATATGGCATAGAGCAAACCTATCTCCATTTAAGCTGAGGAAATAGTTGTTCCTCCACTTTCTTTCAGCATCTGTTTTTCCTTGCTCACTTTCAGCTTCCTTCTCCTCCTTGGCTGACGCAGGCTTTTCTTCCCCAGTAGTTTCCTTTTCTTCAACACTCAACTTCTCAAGAAGCCCAGCAGCTGCAGAAGCATCTTTGTTTTCCTCTTTATTTTGTTGGGATTCGGCGACCTCTTGAAACATTTCCATGAAGCTTTTGCAGTCTAAAACAAAAAACCAACACATCAATGACCTAAATATACACCGTATCTGGAAATGGAAAAGAGAGGAGCAGAAATCCACAGGATGTAACAAGGTAAGTTCAGCAGTTGGAGCTACTTCAAAATACAGGATAGGCAGATGAGTTGTGAACCTAGCAGATAAGTCAAAGCTTACATAGTTAATCAAGGGAACAAAGTGTAGTTCCGATCATTTTGTATTAAATAGATTTAAACATGCATCCATAGCAAAATAGTTGCTTCCAAAATTTATGGAATATAGGCATAAATGAATAAGATAGCATCATAGCTTTCTTTGATTAACATCATGTTTTGTTCACTATATCATATTTGCATATGACGATTACCATTTGTTTTTCTCCAGATGGGTTAAAATTAAAGCAAAACAGACAAATTTGACGATTAGGAGAAAAATAGAGGAGAATGAGAGGTACAGGATAGTTACGGGATTGAAAAAGGAATTAGGGCCAGCAACATTATAATAGAGGTATCATTAAGGGAAAAAAACACTGTCCTGCCATGTGAAAGTTTAAACAGAATCAAGACAGGTAGAGTGTGTCACAATTTGGCATGTATGTAGGAATACCAAAAGTTTTAAACACTGAATGTCCATATCAACCTTACTCGAACACCCTTATACATATCTAGGGAGAATGAAGAAAACACTTGAAAGAAATTAACTGTTAGTACAGGATTTAAGGATTGAGATCTATATCTTATCATACATAGCACTTCCTCCCAATTGTTATTTTCCTTTGGCTCTTTGTTTCACTTCTGCTGTCCAGAAATGTCGAAAGTTGCTTGTGTTTGAGGTTATCCAGATACTACACAGATCCTAATAATGTGACCCTAAGCTGGGATAATCCATGTGGTAAATGTAAAAAATGGAGAGATGCATGGTAACTAGCAAGCATAATGGAAAACATGAGTATGGAACTTGATGTGAAGCTGGATCTACAGTTTTAAAGAAAGATGAAGGTATTGTTTGAATATCCCCATTCGATGAAACCAGTTTGAAAGCTTGAGTTTACTAATGCAGTAAGTTATAGAATTCTGAAACTGAGGTGTAAAGGAAGTTTGATAATATTCTAATAACTTTAATAATGTCATTCAAGATATTAGAATCCAAAAGCTTACGTCCACAAATTCAAAAAAAATGAATCCACCAACAACAAAAAATGATAGCAGTGTAGATGGTTATCAGAAAGAAAATTGAACTGATAGAGATCAAATTAAACAATTCTATTAACACATCTGGCAATTCAATGGTTCCATACGAGCTAGTAGTTCATGTTGTGCAAAAGAAGAGGGTACATGTGAAAGCTAAGGTCGGTTCCTCCAGCATCAGAAACAGGGAATCATTAAAAGGCCAGGATAGTACAAAAATGGACCTCCTAGATCTGTTTATGATTTAGTTTCCTAGATAGAATCCACCAGAAAGGATGAGTTAAAGTCTTAAAGATGAATATCTCAAGAGTCATGCATATGTTTAGATATAAAATGCGCTTTAGCAATCAAGAACATGTTATCCGTCTTAAAGAAAGAGAAGAAATAACAGATGATAGAAGCAATGAAACTTTCTATGAGAAGACATGGATGGCAACAAAAGAATAAATCCTTAAGGCTTTGTTGAGTCGAGTGTTTTTGAGTGCACTGCACATTACAGCAAACTAGTTGTGATCATGCAATTCCATCATCAATTTACTCCTTAATTATATAGTATTTCCAAGAGAAGAGACTCTTAGAAAATTATGTCCTCCCACACAAATTATTAATATAAATACAAGTTCGTGAGAAAACAAGATTTTTCTATATAAATACAGAACAATATAGACTAGAAAAACTTTCAAAGTACTGCTTACAACTCTACAAGATTCTAATCCTCCTACTATGAGAGTTTGAATTCCCAAATTAAAATTCTACAACTGATTTCCCATGAGGCAGCATGACATAGTTTGTGCAAACTAATGTTTAAAGGTTCAAAGGATGAACCATCTACCCGCCCTGAAGATTTATTTTTCTACAAGTAAAAGGTAATTCTATCAACAGAAACCATCCAAACAGACACACCAAAGTCCACATATTGTAAACAACAGGCTGCAAGAGCACAAAAAAGGGGAAGGGAAAAAGGATCTCCCAACCCCGTCTCCAATTCCAACCAATTACTAAAATCATCCAAGAACCTAAAAAAATAATCTATAAACAGTTTATACCAAGAAAACAAGTATAAAAAAAACACGAATTTTAGTCTCTATGGAGAGCTCAACATTTTCAAAATATCTTTTATGTCTCTTTCTATAACGTCCAAAAGAGATATAAAGAAATAGCTCACTGAACTTTTTTTCACTTTCTTTCTATTGCATGATATACCAACCTAAAAGAGTCTCTGTAACTGCAGTATGGATTCCCCAAGGCATCTCAAAAGGAGAGACCAAGACTCACATCAACCCAGCTTCCTTCGCACAATGCAAGAGAATATGATTAATTGACTCCTCATAATCAAAACAAAGAGAGCATTTATTAGCTAAAGACACCTTCTTTGCAATTGAAGCTAAAGTCTTCTGCAATATCTCCAAAGTAAAATAGCTAGCCTTAAGAGGTACACCCACATTCAACATGGCACTAGAAGAGGAGTGATCAACATTTCGCCTCAGATATAATAGTGACTTTACAGAGCACTGTCTACTCTTAGCCACCCTTTTACCAATTCTATATCTCACCCCACCACCACCACCACCTTGGTCTTTTAAGTCTTGACAATAAGCATTCCTACATCCTCAATCTTGTCATTGAGCGTCCGTATAGAAATACGAACTCACATGCTTAAGGCCAAGAAGTACTCAATTTATTGCTCATCATTAAGACAACAAGGTATCAGGTTATATATCCTTTTGAAAAACACTTTCCAAAAGTGAATATTAAGCTCTTCATAATTTAATAAAAAGAAAAAAAACCAACCTATTTATCAATTGCATCTACTATTCTTGTCATTCTAAAACCTAATAGCGTGGCACCGTCCAAAAAATAGAAAAAAAAAAAGAAAAAAGAAATAATATTAATCTTAAAACTTTCAAACTTCACTCAGAAAGTATATCATGTAACACCCTAACCATAAAGGCTATGAAAGGCGCGCCTCGAGGCCTCCTAAAGCTTGTGGGCGCCCACCACTCCCAAGAAAACGCCCCGTCAGTGAGTCTAGGTGTGAGGCATTGAAATTGGTTCTGTGCTTCCAAATTTCCACGTTTCACCAGTACGCCTTCTTCCTTCTTTTCCCCTTCTTTCTCCCCTCTTTTTTTTTTTTTTTTTTGCTTTTTTTGACCTGGTCTGGAAATGGGAGAAATGTTGTCTGAGAAGAGCCATTGCTAGTGGAGAGCAAGAGAAGTTCCCACTATCAAAAGAAAGAAGAAAAGGAGTCCAGGGCCTCGAGATCTAACTCAAAACGACGTCATTTTGGGTTGGTCTTAATTTTTTTTTAAATCAAAACACCCCAAAACGACATCGTTTTGGGGTAGCAACCAAAACAACATTGTTTTGTGTGTCTCAACCTTAAGCCTTATAAAAACCCCTCTCTTTCGAATTACACCCTAAAACCCTCAAAAACACTTTCAAAGCTGAATTGAAGAGGAAAGAAGAAGACTTTAAAGAGGTATTTTTTTCATTTTTGTTGTGAAAAATTTAAAAAAGTAGAGAAACATTCTCAAAAAATTCTTAAAATAGGGGAAAAAAAAATTTTCAAAAAACTTGAAAAAAATAGGAAAATTTCAGAAAATTAATGTACAAAATAGGAAAAAAAATCTGAAAATTAATGAAAAAATAGAAGACAAATTATGAAAAATTGTGAAACAATTAGAACAAATATCTGATATTGATGATGATTTTCTTGATTTAGATTTAGATGCGATATTACCTAGCTGCTTATTTGCTTAACTTTGAATTTTTTGCGATGATAGGAAGCACTAATGATGTTTGTTATTTTGTTTTGGAATCCTCAAATGTTTGGATGGTGGGAGCACTATTAATATTTGATTTTTATGTTTGATGTTCTTTACTTTATTATATTTTATTATTAGATGAAAATTATAGATAATATTTAGTTAGATATATAATTTTTATTTGTATTAGGTAGGGTGTCACCTCAAATAAAAAAGCCCACGTCTCAAGGCCCCAAGAAGCTTTTGCGCCTCGATGCGCCTTGCACCTTAAATAACTATGACCCTAACCAAAAACAAACCAAACTCCAAGCATGCTACAACCTAACTTCAAACAAAACCATTCACATAAAGCATATTCTCAAAATCACCTTAAACATGAATATTTTAACTCCATCCGAGCTAGAGGCATGTCCATATGGGAGTAAAAAACAAAAGATTCTTTTATACATAGTATTGAATAACCATATCACAAGTATTTCAAGGTTCCAGCTTTGTTTGGCATCCTACAGTTCAAAAAATCAAATCCTATGGCCTGATCAAGTCATATGGGAAGCAGCAGACAATATAGGATTCAATCCAGATTAAAATTAAATACTAAAATAAAATTCAGGCAATTATTAGCTACTTTATTTCTGTGTTTTTTCTTCCCTAAATGCAACTTAAGACATTTTTTTTTTCTTTTCAAGCCCATACCACTAATACTACAAAGTCATGCAATCTTTTTACCAAGTAGAAATAGCACTAAAAGTGTATTCTAGTCCAAAAATAAATAAATTAATAAACTTAAAGGATAACAGTAGACGATAATCCATTTGGTTTTGGGAACATTTATATCATTAGAATGCACAATTTTCATTTAACAGTTCTAAGGTTTGAGTATTCAGACCTTTTTTCTTTTGACACTTTAGGAGTTCTCAAACAATTTGAAGAAACTTAAAGTTTAATGATCTAAATCTGCATTATGCCAACCACTCATACTTAGTCTTTTCATCCAAATGCAAATTTAACAACCAAAAACTTCCGTACTCATTTGAAGATGAAGTTTTAAAAGTGAAAAATGCAAAGAAAACCTCAATGAACATGAAGTCTATTGCCTTTGGATTTGAAGCTTAAACCTCACGGTTCCTCATTTTCTATAAAATACAGCTGATATTCATAAATTCTATGAAAATACAAATCATTGCAAACTCCTGAACTAACACTTGTAAAGTCTCTCACCATCATAATAGGTCTCATGGCCATATGATATTCATTAGAATCAGTAGGGAAGATAATTCAATCAAAACTTGCAACATAAAAGAAACTGGATATCACTGCATTGAGTTAAACTACAGTATGAACTTCAATCCATTAGCCTTTCGAGAAAGGTGTTTGATCCATACATTCGATTCAAAAAACATTATGAAAACATTTACAGAGAAGGGACCATAATGAACAAATTATACTCACTTTCAACTGATGCAAATCTGGAACAAAAGAGCTCATCCTTCAATTCTCCATCAGCAAAATCAGTGGCATGCCAAAGACAGGACTTATCGTTACCGGCATGCTCCTGAACTGACATAGTCGGTAGAACTGCAACGGCAGGCTCGAGATCATATACCACGAAATTCTAACCAAAAAATAAGTAAAAAGGTACAACAACTAACACACCTAGATGATTCGCACAGATCTTGAGAGTCTTCGATTGTCGCATAACGAGCCTGACTTTGCCAGATTCTTTGTGCTTCAAGAGCTTCACAGTACCAGCGCCTCTCTCCTTCCACTGGTTCCCTTCCTTATCGAATCGGTAGAGCTTCGCTTTTCTGCAAAACCAGTAAAACAGTAAAATCAAGAACAAAACCCTAGAATCGAGCGCAATAGATGGAGATACTGGTCTAAGAGGAGGAAATTACAGATCGAGGATCGCGTCTTCATCCTCCTCGCCGGTGGTGACCGCGACCTCTTCGAGCTTCACTATAGGAGCCACTTGGGCCCCGGTGTCTTCGTCTTCGACAGCGGCGGCATCTTCTTCTTCTCTGTGTTCCGGATCGGTGCTCGCCATTTTGTGCTATGAGAATGAGAATGAGATACAGAAGCAAGCAGGCTGGAAGAAGCAGTGACTGATGGTTTTTATAAGACTCAATGGAAGAGAGTAATGGAGTGGTGAGTTGGGACAGCGCAAAAAGCGTGAGACTTACGCCAGAGGATTGTTTGGTTGCGGGGGAACGGATTCCCTGATCGAAAACGGGATTATGATTGTTTGGGTGATATTATCCCGGTTCTCTCACCTATCAGGTCGATTGAATGAGCCTTCGACGTGGGCCGATACCTCATTATCGACGCTTTCATCGGTAGATAATACATAACGAGTAGTGCGGTTAATTCAGTGGCATAATTCACGTCCCAACATGTGCTCCCGATAAAATACTAACCAGTCACAACATCCGAACGTCGGCTTTCGCACATAGAATTTATTACTTATTTCTACACGGCTCCATCGCAGCAGTTGTAATTCGATACTTAAACTTAAAAAGTTCTCTCACTTATCAACTCAATCTGAATCGTTCTCTACCAGCCGTTCTATCACTACTTCGACGCGGATCAGCCTCATCGGGTAACGTGTGATTTCACGTAATTCCTTCTTCGCCATAGATCATCATCAAAGATTTTTATTTTCTTTTCCTTCCTCTCTTCCTTTTTCACATCAAGACATTCAAAATTGAAAATCCAACGCCTAGAAATATAAGGTGGATATTCAAATCTAAGAATTCAAAATTTCAGACTCACTTACAAAGACTTCCAAATTGCCATAGAGATAATAATGGAAGGTTAATTATTATAAATTGCCATGTATGTCAAAATGGTCATATATAAAAAAATTAAAAAAGTGATGTAACATTAATATCTTCAAATAAAATAAGGTAATCTATCAAATAAAATAATAAAAAGATATATTTTAAATGTATAAGATAAAAAAAATGCTACTCCATGTAAAATGATATCATCCATTATTAATAAGATTACCATGCCTTAAAGCCTCA